>JBANRG010000133.1:0-93143 GCA_037954225.1 Stygiomarasmius scandens | reverse complement strand
TCTGTAAGGCCCTCAAGACCCTTGTAGTAGTCGTAGGCGGTGATCTTGCCCCACAAGGTCATCATATGGAAGTGTTCAAGGGTTTCGAAGGTAGAGGCTGTTCTGGGACGGTTGTGTGTTGCCGGATACAGGCGGTTTCGCATGAGCTGTTCCCATTTGTGGTGAAGAGAAGTAGTGTCGGAAGAGACTGACGCCATGCATCCGCAGTACTTTAGAGATACCCTATGAATACCATTTATGTGAACAATTATGAACTTCGATGGTCCTTGAACAGGGGTAGGACACTGGGAACCATCTTGGTGACCGAGTTGGATGACCAATCCTAGCCGCCGAAGAGAGACTTTCTCGAAGTATTGACCTGTCCAGCGCTTTGTGCCCATGAGACGTTGTCGTGCACAGATATAGGTGTCACATACCTGTATACGATGCAGAGGATTCAAACCGTGCTTTTCTACACAACAACTCTTACACATAAGCGGAGCATTTGTACAATCCATGCATCTGAAAGTCGGCTCAACAGGATCACTGTCTGGGGGACATAGAAGACATTTGTCAGGTACGTGGTCACCTCGTCCCTTTAGTATCATTTGGATTGTGAGATAGTCGTCTCGATTGCTGATAAATGCTCTCATTGGCCGATCCTATTTCAATTGTTGAGCCGAATGAATGGTATATCGAAGCTCGCAAGACTCACCGATGAATAAATCTTTCTTTTCGGCAACCTTGTGACCTTCCCTTTTTTTACCTGGAATACAAATCTATCTTCAGTTGTACCTTGTGAGACGGGTTCTGCGTCGTTGAATTCAAAGTCATTCCAATCTGATGATTGGAGACTGGGATCTTGTGATTGAGGGATGGGAGCAGCAGATCTGGTTTCTTTGTATACACGTCGGCCATCTTGTGAGATATGTGAGTGCTGAATCACGGCGTCTCCAGGCTGGTGAAAGGATAGACCGAGTGAGCGGAGGTTGTTGATATGACGAAGTGCATTGTCGTCAGACCGAAAGCGTTTGTTAGGCCGGGTAGTCATCGCACTGTCGTTTTGGGCCGCCTGTGGAGAACGATAAGTTTGAGTACCACCTTTATAGCCTACAGTCAAAGGTGAAAAACTGTGCAAGTACAACTCCCTGATGAAGAAGACAGGCTGCGTGCTTGCAGCTGGGGGCATGGAAGCAACGCAGTCGTGGTCGTGAGCCTATACGCAGCAAGGTATCATTAGATGTCAGTTCAATGCAACGTGTTATTGAAGATGGGCAAGACAGTAAAATTGAGTAATACATTCAATCATCTCTTTCTACAACTCATTCTCGGCAAATTCCTTGACCAACTGTTGACTAGTGGTAGTCCTCATCTGAGGTTTCAGGCCTTTGGATTTGAACATAAGAAAAGCCTCCATAGCTTCCTCCCTATGGAATAGCTTAGTATGAGGGCAGGATACTGATAAAAAGCTTACATAGTGCTATAAAAGTCACAGCCACCAACAAACTTGACGAGATGGAAACGAAGAACCTGGTTTTCTTTTTCATCATCCTCGCTCTCAGATGGGAACCCAGAACCTGGCTCTGCAGTGCCCACATATGCGATAGGGCTTGGGGCACGCCGAGAGCTCGAAGCCTGAGGGCTAGGGCTCGAAGGAGGTTTCACAGAAGCCTTCGATTTACCGGAACGAACCGAGGGGAGTGGGCCTCTAGAGGTCTTGCTAGAGGAAGCAGCATGCTTGACACCAGGAGAAGCAACGTGGGGATACGGCGAAGCCTCACGGCTGAGCTGTTGTATGAAGTGCTGTTGTACGAAGTCGTCTTCGAAACCTGTCAACGAGGTGTCCACAGGCACACTTTGAAGTGTCACCCTCGGTCCACGGGATGATTTGGCAGATATAGCCATGTCCTTGAAGACTTGCTTTAGCTCCTGTCCCACGTTGCTGGGAGAAGAGACACGTGGAGGTGCAGAGGTGGCTGTAGGAAATGGGTTGACGTAGGATCGAAGCTCGTGCGGTGGGTGCTTATGAACTCGAGAGCAGTTAAATCTCCACATCTCACTGACTGCTTCTTCATCGTTATATCCTTTAGGTTCGCGTTGATTGGAGGATCTGGCGAGCTCCGAAGCTAAGCTCCTACAGTAGTTGTGAGAGAGAAAAAAGGGAGCGAAGGTAGAAGTTGCCACTCACTGATCTTTGTAAACAGCTGCGTTTGCACCCCCGAGGATGAGATAGTACTTGAAATTTTGGCGGGAGATACCGTTTGGGCTGATGGTGTCGTCGAGAGTGGGGGAACAACCGAGGAATGGCTGGGGCGTCGACATCACGGTGTAGGTGACAGTGTCGAAATTGCACGTGGTTTTAAGCGAGCTCGGTAGTCGAATTTCAGAATGCTTGCTCTACCAACTTCTGAGAGGAATGCACAAGTCCTGTGTTTGAAGAATTAGTAGAATTAGTTTTTTGTAATTAATTGTAATTAAAATTGCTGGAAAGAATCTTGCAGTATGATGTACTTCGTTAGTTTAGCTTGACCTCACTCGAATGTCGATTGTAGTCCGAGTGACTTCAATCAAATGTCGATTGACTGTTCATTCACATTCTTTTGCAATGTGATATGGAATAGAATTCTGTAAGTAAAACTTTTAATTATATACAGTACATCTCTTGTAACTCTTGTAGAGTAGAATACATTACAAAACTGTCATCCACTCTTTCCTTCTGCGTGATCTTCGATTGTTTCTCTTCTTCTTTTGTCATCTGAGTCCGCATCTTGAAGTTACTATCCACGTAACGGAACAAGCTCCCTGAGGTATATTGCGTAAAAGAGAATCTTTTTTCACCTGGAGCGATATCGGTGTTTCCGTGACGCAGATAAGAGGATGGAATAAGAATCGTCCAGCCAGGAGGAAATTCGATAACTAGTTTCAGATCCCACAGGATCAAATGGCCTCCTCTTGTATAGTCGTAAAATCCCAAAGCTGTGATGCTGCACAAACCGTAGATGTAGTTCAAGTGGTCGACGTGTTCCAAGGCGACTGTCTGTGGACCGAAGTTGAACGTGGCAGCAGCAAAGATGCTGTTACGAAAATTGAAGTAGACGGAAGGATTGTTCTCCAAGACTTTGTCCATGCATTCGCTGTAGTACTGAAATAGTTTAGGTGCCCAAGTAGCGAAGATTGCCGAACCATGTCCGGCAATTCGCACAAAAGCCGGGTGTTGGAGGAGTCGATCCATCGCTCTTTTGACCTTTTCAGAATGGTAGAATCTTTTAGCATACTTGAAATTTTGTACATGAGGATCTAATTGTAGTAAGAAAAGTACATGGCAGCGTACCTGCATACCTCCGTTAGCAGAAAAACCAGTAGCCTGAGCACCAAAGTCACCCCTACGATGTTGTTCTGACAGCTTTAACCCTGGTTTCCGGACTCCTTTTGCTTTACACTTTTTATTTGGCTTCGCCGGGGGTCCATCTCTTTCTCGTTCGAGAGCAGAGACTGCATCTGAATTGACGCCCGTCCAATTGCTTTTGCCATCTTTGATAGGCGGTGGGCTGGCAACACCGATCACGAGACCGCTTGAGTCGATGATGGGAATAGGACCTTGACTACACTTGTACTTAGTAAGATAATCGAGCACACTTGTAAGTGTGCATACGTACAGATCTTTGACAGACACTAATTCAAAACCTAGGGATCCCGGGCCGCAAAGCTCTCCCAAAGTCCACTTCTTCCTCTCCAATGCGGCATCCTCGCTAACACGATTTGGGTTACAACAGTAGCCCGAAGTTGCCGTTGTCATATTCCGACTTTCAAGATTAGAAGATGCGGGTTCAGCATTCGAGACTGCGGTTTGAGCCGAGGAGATGCGGGGTTCATAGGCTGTTGGGCTCTGCGTTGCATGTGCTTCACTTCGTTTTGCGGCCCTAGCAACATGGCTCCTTCGGGTAGACTTTTTTTGAATAGGGTCGGGAGCGGCAGAGAGTTCAGGGGCTGCATCAGAAGCGGCGGACTTGGCAGGAGCGACGGACTTGGTGCTTCGACGTGTCTTACGCTTGCGTTTCTCCCCGACGGCTCCAGAACGTGCTGCACAAATAGGAGAGGCTGTAAGTTGTGGGGAAGGCAGAGGTGAGGAGAGAGGGCTGGAAATGGGGCTGGAAATGGGGCTGGAACCAGTTGAGAGAGACGGGTCTTCGTCAAGGGGCGGACAGTCGCCTACAGAATCGGTATACTTGAATTGATCGGATTGGCAAATCCTTATGGTTTCCGCTAAATCAAAGCCGGCAGGGACGGGAACATACGTGCCTCCCCATTCTGCAAATAGGGTTCCAGAACGAGTCTTAACCCTCATTAGTAGCCTGCAATTGAAAAGAACTAGTAGACTTACCACGCGTTGCATTCTACAAGCAACCTAAGAAAAACAATAGTTAGCACCATCAAAAAGGAATGAAAATATGAGAAGCAGTGCAGACCAGTGCGTCACAACTCGTGCCCAGGAATGAGAACAGAGTGGAGCTACCGGCTTGCAGCTGCTTCACCAAGAAATAGACATACCGGTAATGGCTTGCGAAGTCGCTTCAGTCAAATGGTTGATATTCACGTGATCACGTTGTTGACAATCAACGCCAAACAAATGAACGCGAGATTCTCAAAGTCCAAGTCCGTCACGGTCGTTTCCAATCCGATAATCCTTTTCATACTGATCTTCACTTACACTCGCGCGTATTCTCGTATTAATGACTAAACCACCGAAGGCCAAGAGTATTCTTCAAGCTCGGAAGGCCATATCCACGAAGGAAAAGAAGCAGCCCCCTAAACCAAAACATGCCGGACGCGGGTACTTTCAAGGAGGGCCGTTGCAGTTACTGGAGGAGAGCTTTGTCAATTACTTGAAGGTTACTGGGAACAGGGAGACCTTTTGGGACGAGCTGAAGGGAAAGTGGTTAGAGAAGTATCCGAGCAATCTGACGGAAGAGGAACGCGCACGCGTCTTGGAGCTCAAAAAGCGGCTGCATTTGGATGGATTAGCTGACGACGACTCGGGAGAAGATGCTAATGGAGAAGTGGAGAGGAAGAACCTGCAGGACGATGAAAGCAGCGATGAAGAACCCCTCATTTCTGCCAACGCGTCCAAGCGCGTCCACAAAGGAAATCTATCTCAACGGAAGTATAGGGCGATGCGGCAGATGGCACTCGAGAGGACGGAGGAGGAAAACGTCTTGCTTGCACGGGCTGCAAACTTCGATAAGGTGAGTACTTTACCGCTTTCATCCTTTTTTAGTATCCAAAACTCTTTCTTGCAGAAAATCCGAAAAGGTTGGTTCAATAGTCGTTTGACGAAAGAGAGAGCAAAAAAGGCTGGTGGTGTATGGAAAGGATTTGAGAGGACGTTGGATAAGAAGGTCTTAGGGAATCGTCCACGGCGGATGCAAGCGTGGCGTCACTACTGGTCTCACCCCGATCACAAGCCGAAGATTGACGCAAAGTACGAGGAGCTTCACGGAACCGAGTACAACAAAGACAACTGGCTGAAACATCATGGCGCAGTGGCCAAGATGCTGTGGGACGCGGAACCGGAGGAAGTACGAGAAGCAATTCAGCAAGCGGTGGACGAGAAATACGAGGATGAGATGAGACAATACGAGGAGCTGCAGGAAGCGAATTGGGAAAACACTGAGGATCCGGAGGTGATTCAGGCGTACGTATTTCTCTTATTTTGATCGTAATTCTTTTTGAAAGTTTTTCATTTACAGTCGTCGAGAGCAGTTGCCAGCTCTCATTACTCAGTTCGTTGAACTAGCGTGCAAACTTTCTCATACAAGCTTCTCTGGGGTAATCGTTGGGGGAGACACTAACCCCAATCACGATGAAAACAACATTTGGACTGCTAGGTAAGTTTTCCTGAATCTTAAGATTTATGCTCCACATTTACAAGTGTACCTCGTCGTCTCGTCGTGCACATTTGTAAATGTCGCTGATGTCTCATCGCAGTATATCGGTAGGCAAAACTCCTGGTCCCAATCCAGAACGATTCGACCAATGGGACCCTTTTGGATTCACCCATCATCACGTCAAATCCTTTGTTCAATTTTTCCTCGCATGTTCCCGGATGAAAAAAGGTGAGTCGTTCAACAAAAACACTGTCAGAGGAGAATTTTTGCTTACCGTCATTGCAAGGCTTACCTGCGTTTCCCCCCACATACTCTGATGAGTCAACTGCACAACCTCTCGGCTTCTCTGTTCCTACCCCATATACTGCCGACATTTCCCAAACCGCTGGCCCGTCTTCAGCTGGTCCTTCATCCAAGCGCAACAAACGCCGAGAAGAAGAAGCCCGATCATCCGACGACGGCAGTTCCGAATCCTCAGACGATGACTACGATCAAATGGATCTCCAGAACTCCGACGACGGTCACGAAGTGCCTACACCTCCTAGCACCCCCAAGCTTCAGAAAAATCGACGACTTGGCGAATATCTGCAGGCTGAATTGGATGTCATGGATACAAAAACCAGACGTTTGAGGCTTGCCGAGCTCCGAAAATTGGACCAGGCTGCTTTTGGCATCCAGAATAACATGGCCAGAAACAGGGCTGCCATGAACGATCTGGACATTCAAGGGGCACTCAACGACCTCCAGGACATGCTGCAAGGAGGAAAAGGGAAGGGGAAAGCCAAGGGGAAAGCCAAGGAGAAAGCCAAGACCGGAGATGACGAAGCCAGACGATCGGGACAGGTCCGAAGAAGTGCGAGAAGGATAGAAGTGAAAGGGAAGGGAAATGGAAAGGAGAAAGAGAAGGAGAAGGAGAAGGAGAAGGAGAAGGAGAAGGAGAAGGAGAAGGAGAAGGAGAAGGAGAAGGAGAAGGAGAAGGAGAAGGAGAAGGAGAAGGAGAAGGAGAAGGAGAAGGAGAAGGAGAAGGAGAAGGAGAAGGAGAAGGAGAAGGAGAAGGAGAAGGAGAAGGAGAAGGAGAAGGAGAAGGAGAAGGAGAAGGAGAAGGAGAAGGAGAAGGAGAAGGAGAAGGAGAAGGAGAAGGAGAAGGAGAAGGAGAAGGAGAAGGAGAAGGAGAAGGAGAAGGAGAAGGAGAAGGAGAAGGAGAAGGAGAAGGAGAAGGAGAAGGAGAAGGAGAAGGAGAAGGAACAGGGACAGGGACAGGGACAGGAAAAGGAAAAGGAGAAGGAAAAGGAACAGGGACAGGAAAAGGAAAAGGAGAAGGAGAAGGAGAAGGAGAAGGGAAAGGGAAAGGAGAAGGAGAAGGAGAAAGAGAAAGAGGTGATCCCTCCTCCCAGCAAAGGTCAAGTCACCGTCCTTATCCCTTCACCTTCGAAAAGTATCCCTCCTCCCAGCAAAGGTCAAGTCGCTGTCATAGCTCCTTCACCTTCGGAAAGAGGCCCACCCCGTCCGCGCCCACGTCCACTTCCACGTCATACTGCTGTTATCAGAACAGCAGATACGGCTGCCGACATGGACGTGGATCCTGTTTTACCGGAGTATCTACTCCACCTGCCACTACCCTCCAAACCATCACCTCTCCTCGAAGAACTCCGATTTTTAGTACTATCTTTGCCTCCGACAATCCCAGAAGCAACCTCAGACTCACCTTGGGCGAGCTTCGAGAACGATTCCTGGGCTGTTGATGAACCTGGAGAAGATGCGTGGGAAGAGTGGAACGGAAAACTGGATTACCTTCTCATGAAGGGTCCTGGAGATACCCTGGAAGAGTTCCAAGATAGGCTGGTGCTTCGAGGCTCCAAAGGGACCGCTGCCATTTACAGGGTGCTCGTTTATGTCTCCGACAAAGTTGCTCCAGACCCTGGCATGTTGGAAGGCAAGCTGGGCAGGGTTATCGATGCTGTCAAGTCCAGGTGAGCGGTTGTGTATTCAACAAATTGTATTTGTTAGCTAACTTGTAAGATATAAGATCTTCCATTCCTCCACCTGCTGCAACAACTCTTCCTCTACCTACACCTGCACCTGTTGCTGTATCAGCTCCTGCAACACCTGCAATTCCTCCATCTGCACCTGCTGCACCACCTCATCCTCCTCCTGCTACTCCTCCACCTGCACCAGCTCCACCACCACCTGCAACTGCTGCCCGAACTCCACCTGCAACTCCTCCATCTGCGCCTGCTGCCCGAAGTCCACCACCACCTGCTACTCCACCACCATCTGCAGCGCCTCAGCCCGCTGCAGTACTCACCCCTGGACCGCCAATCAAATTCTTGCCCGTATCTCCGAGCGTACACCCACAACGATCTAGTAAACGGCCTCTACCGACTGAACGAACGCTGTTCACTGGACAATTGCCTGGCTGGGTCCAGAACGCCAAGGCATATCTGTCTCACACCATGGAATTGGGCGATAACACCGCAGGTTGGGAAGACGCTGTAGAGTCGTTGGTGTCGCTAGAGGCTTCATTCGATTTCAAGGACTTGAAGAAGACGTTGCCGACGACAAACAGACCCACGGTCATTCAAGCGTGGGTGAAGAACGCTCGGAGAGATCATCTTCCGGTACTCGAGGATGATGCGAGCACATTTATAAGTGTCGTGCTAAAGTGGTGGAACTCTTTGCAACCCGACTGGAGAACTCTGGATCGAGATGACCTGTCGGAAGGTGGTTGGATCAAGGAAGTGAAGGGACATTGGGGAAAGATTCGTTGCCCGGGGATCAACGGTCTGTATTCGGTATTGGCCTGTCTTCGCTGGGTGGCAGTATTGGAGATGAGCGAGAAGGGCATGACTAGTGACGAGTGGAAGATGCTCCTGGAGGATGTTGTCTGGGTGATGGACTCCATCTCTGAAGCCGAGGGTCAGCCTGAATCCAAGAAAGCCCGCACTGCATAGATTCCCACTCACATATATATTGTATCTCTGATTGACTTCCGCATGTACTGTATACAGATCGACGTGAATATATCCCGCACACGTATAAGTGTGCATTTGCTGTCCAAGGTAATTATTGCCGTGTTTGTGCCGTGCTCCTTGACGCGGATCCATGTATGCCGCACGCTCACATAATTTTGCCGCATTGGCGTCTGTGGCCGTATGATTGCCGCATTGGCTTCTATGGCCGTATGATTGCCGCGCTGAGCCGTGGGCTTTTGAGACCCGATCGAAAACCATATGTTGTTACTTGCAAGTGTCGAAAGGTTATTTTGTCGTGTACACTTATAAGTGTTTTACAGCATCAGCTGATCTTAGGGCTACCATGGTTAAGAGAGGCTAATCCGAGCATAGACTGGGAAAAAGGCCTACTGCAAGTTCGAGGAAGGAGTGACCGCATCTACGACGATGACGACTTCTGGGCAACAGAGGAAGATGTGAAAGCCGGAGCGACGAAAGAAGAAGAAGAAGGACCTCTACTAACCCCGGTAAAAATTAAAGCGAACCGGAAACAACGCAGAGAATGGAGGAGAGAAGGAGTAATAGAGGAACTGGAAGATGAAGTATGGTGTGCAGCGGGAGTAACCTATTCCCAGCAAATCGCAGAAGAAGCCGCGAAGGGAAAGGAAAAGAAGACGTTGGAAGAGATGATACCAGAGGCCTACCGAGAATTCCACAAAGTCTTCTCCGAGGAAGAATCCGAAAGACTTCCGGCCCATCAACCTTGGGATCATGCAATCGAGTTGACACCGGGAGCCCCCGCCTCCATTCGAACTAAGGTGTACCCCATGTCGGTGAATGAGCAACAGGAGCTTGAAAGATTCTTGGAAGACAACCTGAAGAAAGGATACATTCAGACTTCTAATTCCCCTGTCGCCTCCCCTGTATTCTTCATCAAAAAGAAAGATGGCAAGCTCAGATTTGTCCAGGATTATCGGAAACTTAATGAGTTCACCATTCGAAACCGATACCCCTTACCCCTAGTCCAAGACATCATCAATCGGCTTCAAGAAGCCAAATACTTCACCAAGTTTGATGTACGATGGGGATACAACAACATATGAATCCGAGAAGGAGATGAATGGAAGGCAGCCTTTGCGACCAATCGAGGACTATTCAAGCTGAAAGTAATGTTCTTTGGGCTAACCAACTCGCCCACCACCTTTCAAACCCTTATGAATTCGATCTTTGGGGACCTAATTGCGGCAGGAAAAGTGGCGGTGTACTTGGATGATATCCTCATCTTCACGAGTACCAAGGAAGAACATAAGGAGATCACGAGAGAAGTGCTTCGAAGGTTAGCAGAATATGATCTATACCTGAGACCGGAGAAATGCGAGTTCGAGAAAGAAGAGATAGAATATTTGGGATTAGTGATCAGATACGGGGAAGTCAGGATGGACCCGGCTAAAGTGGAAGCTGTCAGAAAGTGGCCTATACCCAAAAGCATTCGAGAAGTGCGAGGTTTTATCGGGTTCGCCAACTTTTACAGAAGGTTCATACAAGGTTTCTCGGATATAGCAAGGCCCCTGCATGACCTCACAAAGAAGGAAATGACATTCCAATGGGGACTTAAACAACAACAAGCCTTCGAAGAACTCAGAGACAGGTTCATTTCGGCTCCGATACTTACACTGTGGGACCCGAACAGGCCAACTCGCATCGACGTAGATGCCTCCGGTTTTGCCACGGGAGGAGTCATTATGCAAAAACTCGAAGACGGACTGTGGCATCCAATCGCATTCCGATCAGCCTCTATGGATGAGCACCAACGGAACTACGAAATCCATGATCGTGAAATGTTGGCCATCATCGAAGCTCTTAAAGAATGGAGGCACTACCTGGAAGGACTTCCCGAACCTTTCGAAATTATCACGGACCACAATAACCTGAGGTATTGGAAGACGGCACAGGACCTAAGTAGGAGACAAGCACGCTGGGCTCTCAAACTAGCCGACTTTAATTTCATCCTAATTCATAGACCGGGTAAGACGAATGTACTAGCCGATGCACTCTCTCGTTCTTCCCTCCACCAAATTTCGGACAAAGAAGACAACATCAGAAGAACCGTTCTGAAGCCAGGACATTTTGCGACGCTGGCGGCATCCCACTTTAGCAATCCCTTAGAAACAAAGATACGTAAAGCATCAGCCAGAGAAGCAGAAGTACTAGAAGGACTGAAAGAGCTAAAAAGGGGAGGATTGAAGAGATTAGCAGATGGGATAGCCGAATGGGAAGAAGATGAAGGTCTGGTATACCACAGAGGTAGGGTATACGTACCACCAGATGAGGAACTGAGGAAGGAAGTAGTAAGACAGTGTCACAACACGCCCACGGCCGGACACGGAGGAAAACATGCGACCTTCGATCTAGTAAGCACCCATTACTGGTGGCCCACAATGAGGTCTTTTGTAGAGAAATTTGTGGAAGGATGCGATGTGTGTATGAGGAAGAAACTGCAAAGACACCCCCGAGCAGTAATGGAACCATTGGATGTCCCTGAAGGACCCTGGGAGTTCGTAGGGGTAGACTTAATCACTCAACTCCCTAAATCTCAAGGCTACGACGCCATAATGGTCTGTACCGACCACTTTGGGAAACAACTGCACACTATTCCTTGCCATTCCAACCTCATGGCCGAAGGAGCGGCCGACCTGTACTACAAAGAAATCTTTCAACTCCATGGACTGCCACTTCGAATGATCTCGGATCGAGGACCACAATTTGCAGCTGCAGTGATGAGGTTACTACTGAAAAGACTAGGTATTCAGTCAACTCTAACCTCGGGATACCGACCTCAATCAAACGGACAGACAGAGAGGGCAAATCAAGAGGTGGAAAAATACTTACGAATATTTGTGAACCGAAGACAAGACGACTGGGTCGAACATCTACCCATGGCAGAGTTTGTAATCAACTCCCGAACACACTCGGCCCACGGTTTAGCACCTTTCGAAGTAGCTTATGGATACTTGCCCCACTTCAATATTCCAGTAGGTAGACGAACTGGAAATGCAAGTGTAGAACAGCGGATCGAAGTACTAAGGGAGGCAAGGAGAGACGCAGGCGCAGCGCTACACCTAGCAAAGAGGAAGATGAAAGAAGGCTTTGAACGCGGGAAGAAGAAAGCTCATCAATTTAAAGTCGGAGATCACGTCTGGCTCAGCGCAGAGGATATCAACCTCCAGCTCTCTAGCGAAAAACTAGGAGATCGACAACTCGGCCCCTACGAAATTATCGAGAAAATAGGGAACCTAGATTACAAGCTAGATCTCCCCAAATCCCTAGAGCGGATACACCCTGTCTTCCATGTCGATAAACTTTACCCATTCAAAGGCAATGTCGTTAATGGAAAATTAGAAATTGAGCCGGAGCCGGTATATTTAGAGGAGGAAGATGAACCCGAATATGAAGTAGAAAAACTGTTGGATAGCCGGATCAGATGGAGGAGAATTGAGTACTTAGTGAAGTGGAAAGGATACGATGATGGACACAATTCATGGGAGCCGATAACCAATCTTACAAATGCTAAACGATCAATTACAGCATTCCACAAGAAACACCCGGACGCACCCAGAATATAATCATCGAGGACGATGAATTCTAAGGAGGGGGGTAATGTCGTGAAGATTAAATACTGACATTTTATTCCGATTACTAATATTCATTTTTCCTTTATTTTCAGACATTTACATTTGTATGTTCCTGTTTACCATTACCTTTAACCTTATTTCCAAACCTTAACTACGGAGTGCGCGCAGCCTTACGGTTGCCTCGCACCTTTACACCCTGTCTACACCTTTCTTTCATTTCCCTTCGATCATACTTATCCATAGCCTTTCCATAGCCTTACCATAATCTTTCCCGAGCATGCGTTAGTAGTGCTGTAAACCCATAACCCTAGTTTCACATCGCCGATCTCCATAGTACTGTATTTAAACTCTTCGTCCTGTAACCTAGTCCTCATCTTGACCTCTTGGTCTATTCGGACTAGGTATGCTTTGTATCTTCTTTACTACTCTAATCTAACTTGGTCTATTCGGACTAGTTGTGTTAAGGTCTCTCGTTCTCGTTTGCCCTCTCGTTGTCGCCTCTTCGCGACAGTTTCAAGCAATGTATGAAGGGTCAAAATGTGAAGAGTAGAAGCGTGGTGCAGCTGCCAAGGTTCAAAGACACAAAGGATTTCTTTATTTCGCCAAATCTCCAATACATATCTGGTTTGTGTCACGAGGAGTGACACTAGATAAGTTCGGAGAGGAAACGTCGACGGGATAGCTTCAGGGAATCTAGTCCGAGTTGACAAGAGGTTACATTGAGGTAAAGAGACGGATACAGGAACACATACCTAGTCCGAGTTGACAAGAGGTCAAGCTAAGGACTAGGTTTACAGGGTACTGGGTTTATATACTGTTAACTATCAATAGAGAAAAGAGGCAGCGTATGGCAGTGTGAAACGGTATTGCGGTACATGAACAATGAGGCTGCGATAAGGCAGAGAGAAGCTGATGATGGGAGAAAAGAAGGTAACGATGACAGATGTATATCAAGGCGTGTTTCAGGAAAGGTTATGGAAAGATTATGGAAAGATGGTGAACCGGGACAGTGGTATAGTAGACAATAAGGAAGATAGAACGGAACATACGATCAAGTCTAGAGTCTGTTACAGGGTAATGGCTTGAGTAAATAACAACGGTAAATAAAGGAAAAAGAAATAAAATAATACGGTTTGTGACATTACCCCCCTCCTAAGAATCATCGTCTCGATGATCAAGGCGTCGATGGGGCGTCCGGGTGTCTTTTATGAAATCTGGAGATTATTCGTTTAGCATTCTGAACATTTGTGAAAGGTTCCCAGGAATTGTGTGCAGCATCATACCCCTTCCATTTCACCAAATATTCCACTCTCCTCCATCTGATTCGGCTATCCAGTATGTCCTCCACTTCGTATTCTGGTTCGTCCTCTTCTTCTAGCTCCACTGGGCCTGGTCCTTCTGGTCTCTCTCCATTTACCTCATTTCCTTTCAAAGGGTACAGTTTGCTTGCGTGGAAGACAGGGTGAATTCGGGAGAGCGATAACGGCAAGTCAAGTTTGTAGTTTACCCGCCCGATTTTTTGGATAATTTCGAACGGGCCCAATTGTCGGTCTCCAAGTTTTTTGCTGGAAAGCTTGAGGTCGATGTCTTCCCCACTTAGCCATACCAAATCTCCTACTGTGAATTTCGGTAATTTCCCTTCCGCCCCTTCTGTCATTCGCCTTTTTGCCAGATGTAGCGCAGCTCCTGCATCTTTCCGGACTTCTCTGAGGACCTCTAGTCTCTCTTCCACGCTCTGGTTTCCGCTCCTCCTTCCTACTGGGATATTGAAGTGTGGTAAGTATCCATATTCCACCTCGAAGGGCGCAAGACCATGCACTGAATGTACTCGTGAATTGAGGACAAACTCCGCCATAGGGAGGTGTTCGGCCCAATCGTCCTGTCTCCTTCCGACGAACAGCCTCAGGTATTTTTCTACCTCCTGGTTTGCCCTTTCTGTTTGCCCGTTGGCTTGGGGATGGTATCCTGAGGTGAGGGAGGATTTGATACCTAGGCGTTTTAACAAGAGTCGCATCAAGTTGGCCGCAAACTGTGGTCCTCGGTCTGATACGAATTGCAGGGGTAAACCGTGAAGGCGGAAAATTTCTCGGTAGTAGAGGTTGGCCGTCTCTTCTGCCGTGATGTTTGTGGTGCAAGGAAGCGCATGGATTTGCTTCCCATAGTGATCTATACATACCATAATGGCATCATAGCCATTGGAGTCCGGAAGTTGGGTGATGAAATCGACTCCTACCGTCTCCCAAGGTCCTTCAGGTACGGGTAGGGGTTCTAGTGCCGTTTTTGGGTGTTGCTGTAGCTTCTTTCTGGCACATACTTCGCATCCTTTCACGTATTTCTCTACATAGCTTCTCATTGTCGGCCACCAATAGTAGGAGCTCACCAGACTGTAAGTCGCGTTTACACCTCCATGTCCCGCTCCTCTCGCGTCGTGGCACTGCTTCAGCACTTCCTTCTTGATTTCTTCGTTCGGAGGAACGTAGACCCTCCCTTTCCGATAGATGAGGCCCTCGTCTTCCTCCCATTCGGCTAGTCCATCGGCCAGCCGTTTCAATCCTCCCTCTTTCAGTTCTTTGAGACCTTCTAGGACTTCCGCTTCACGTCTGGTTTCGTCTCGAATTCTTCTTTCCAGAGGATTTTCAAGGCTTGCTGCTCCGATGCTGGCGAAATGTTCTGGTGTCAACACTATTTGCTTACGGTTGTCTTCTTGGTCTGACGTTTGATGCTGGGGCATTCGGGACAGGATATCAGCCACGATATGTCGCTTCCCCGGCCTGTGAACCAATTTGAAATGGAAATTGGCCAGTCGTAGAGCCCACCGTGCTTGTTGTCGACTTAGGTCCTGAGCAGTCCTCCAGTAGCGCAAGTTGTCGTGATCAGTGACAATCTCGAACGGGTCAGGTAGCCCTTCCAGATAGTGCCTCCAATCCTTTAACGCTTCGATGATAGCTAGCATCTCCCGGTCGTGGATCTCATAATTTCGCTGGTTTTCGTCCAGGGAGGAAGAACGATAAGCTACCGGATGCCATTCCCCGTCGTCTAATTTCTGAGACAAAACTCCTCCCATAGCGAAGCCTGATGCATCCACCTCAATGCGAGTGGGTCGATCTGGCTTCCATAATACCAGGACTGGTTCCATCAGGAATCGGTGACGTAGTTGATCGAAGGCCTTCTGTTGTTTCCTTCCCCATTCAAACGGCATCCCTTTCTTCGTTAAATCGTTAAGGGGGCGGGCAAGATGGGAGAAGCCTTTGATGAATCTCCGGTAAAAGTTGGCGAACCCTAGGAATCCTCGCACCTCTCGTAGGTTTTTCGGCATCGGCCAGTCCTTCACAGCTGCAACTTTAGCTGGATCCATCTTTACCTGTCCTTTCCCGATGATCATCCCCAGGTATTCAATCTCTTCTTTCTCGAATTCGCATTTTTCGGGTCGGAGGTAGAGATCATACTCACTCAGTCTCTGTAACACCTCTCGCACCAGTCCGCGATGTTCCTCCAAATTCTTGGTGAAGATCAGGATGTCATCCAGGTATACCGCTACTTTTCCTGCTGCTATCAGGTCTGCAAAGATAGTGTCCATCAATGCCTGGAAGGTGGCCGGAGAGTTGGTAAGTCCGAAGAACATGACGTTGGGTTCAAACAACCCTCTATTTGTAGCGAAGGCCGCCTTCCATTCATCTCCTTTCCGGATCCTCACGTTGTTATATCCCCAGCGTACATTGAATTTGGTGAACACTCGGGCCTCCTGAAGCTTGCCGATGATGTCTTGGACTAGGGGGAGTGGATAGCGATTTCGGACAGTGAACTCGTTCAGTTTTCGGTAGTCCTGGACAAACCGCAATTTGCCATCTTTCTGTTTGATGAAGAAGACTGGAGAGGCTATAGGCGACTTGGACGGTTGTATGTATCCCTTCCGGAGGTTTTCTTCTAGAAATCGCTCTAGTTCTTGCTGCTCACTGACCGACATGGGGTACACCTTGGTGCGGATGGTTGCGGGCGCATCTGGCGTTAGTTCAATAGCGTGGTCCCAGGGTTGTCGGTTTGGGAGTCGTTCCGACTCTTCCTCGGAGAAGACCTTACGAAAATCCTGGTATTCTGGAGGTACCGTTTGTTCGAAGCTCCTCTTGGCTTTCCTCGCATTCTCCGCTTCTGCAATCTGCTGGGAGTACGTATACCCTGCTGCACACCAAACCTCCTCTCCCAAATCCTCAATAACGCCTTCCCTCTTCCAATGTCGTCGAAGTTTGCGGTTAGCGTTAAATTTGATCGGGGCACTCTTCTCTTCTTCTTCTTCTTCCACTGTCACTTCATGAATCTCCTCTTGATCCTCGGGAATTTGTAGTTTCCCTCTTTTCCAGTCTATCCGGGGGTTTAGTTTTTTAAGCCAGGGAAGCCCCAGGATAACGGACTCCGATCCGATATCCGTAACTAGAAAGTCCGTCCACTCTTCATATCCCTCTATTTCCATTTTCATTCGAGCACATCTCTCAATTCTTCCTGCCGTGTTTTCCGTTCCATCAATATTCCTTACTTTGATAGATTTCTTCAGGGGAAAAGTCGGGATCCAGTTATCAGTGACAAATTTTCGGTCTATGAATAGGGCTGTCGCTCCACTATCCACCATGGCTGCTGTGAAGATTTTGTTGGTCCTGCTTCCTTGTAACGAGATGGGCAAATAAAAATGGCTTTCATTCGGATCGACCATACAGACGGTATCAATGTTACAGGTAGAATCGTACAGGGAAGTAAAAGGCATGGTATTAAAATCGTTCACGGGGGACGCGCGAGTTGCAGCTTTTCTCGGCGTCTTCCTCAAAAATCCTCCTGTTTCTGGAGGATTGCAGCTAGGATCTTGTTCTGTTCGGCAATGGCGTCTCTGAAGGCACTGAAATCAGGGTTAGAGTTGGAAGGGGGGGTTTGCGACGTGGAGGCGGCAATGGTGGTGTTGGGGCCTGGACCTGGAGTGGGATCATCATCAAACAGAGACCATGGGGTGGTAGCGGCCACCTGTTGCCCGGCTCGTCCCCCTCCTCGTCTTGTTCGGTTCCCTCTTCCTTTTTCTACTCCCATATATTTGTCCTGGCAGACCCTTTCCACATGCCCAGTTCTTGCGCAATAACGGCACTTCTCGTTCTTCCAACTACAGTTCCCTTTTACATGATCTGGAGATCCGCACCCGAAACAGTGTCCCTTCATCTTCAGGAGGAAGTCGTCGCGGGTCTTGCCGTTACCTCCGGTCCGGGTGGCGTCGATATCCATGGCATTCGGATCGGAGGATTTAAAATTTCCGCCGGCGAAGGTGGGAATGTGAATGGCTAGTTCAATGGTGCAGGCCTGATTGATGGCTTCGGCAAGAGATTTGGCTTTCCCTTGTCCCAGTTCGATAGAGATCATGTGGAGTCGGATGTTACTGTTGAGACCATTGCAGAACCTTTCCATCAGGTCCGCATCCGAGAACCCAGTTCGTCCTCCTATGTCCTGAAATTCTTGCGCATAATGAGCCACCTTTTGTTTTCCCTGTCTCATTCCCATAATCTTTCTTCGAGCTTCTGCTTCTTCGTCGACTGACCCAAACCTCGTCTTAAACTCTTTTTCGAACTTATCCCAAGTTCCGTCAAAGGGAAAAGGGGTTGTGTCAGCTGGAACGGGGTCTCGTGCGTGTTCCTCGTTAGATTTTACAGCAAGGTTGGCGTATCGAGCTGCCCAGTCTGCCGCGTCTCCTTGCATGAAGGATAGTGCCGCTGTGATATATTTAGGTTCGGTGTCTAGGTCCTTTCGACTCGAAGCCCAGATTTTGAAAAGCGAAAGAAAGCGTTGTACATCTGTAGTTTTCCCGGTAAAAGGGTCCGGCTTGGCCACACTGGACTTAGCAGGCTTCGGCTGTCCCATTGCTTCGATAAGCCTTGTCATCTGCTCCTGCATGCTTCTTTGATGCTGGGCCATCTGCTGTACCAGGGATCCAAGGTTATTATCGGTCATTTCTGTGTCAGATTCTGAGTGGTGTGATCGTGTAGGAGATGCGGACGGTTCAGGAGATGCGGACGGTGCAGGAGATGGTGCAGGAGATGGGGACGGTGCAGGAGATGGTACTGTCTGGGCAAAGTCTTCAGGTGGCGGTGGTGGGGGCTGTAGTACTGGGGTAGCAGATGGTGACAGAGTGGCTTCTACTCGAGGGAAACGAGCAGGTAACGGTTTGATTCGGTGGGTTTGCCCTTCGAGCTCTAGGGACAAGACGGATGCGATAGAGAGGGTGGCGGACGGACAGTTGTTTCGGATACACTTGAAGAACTCGTTCTCCCAAAGGTGAACGTGACACTGGCGGGTTACGTCAAAACCGTGCGGTAGGCCTCTGCAGTCACTGGTGTTTCCAGAGAAAGACGTTTTGACTGTGGTAGGGATGATCTAGACGGAGATCGTCGGTACTTGCGGTGGTGAGCTTGACCTAATGTCACGAGGAGTGACACTAGATAAGTTCGGAGAGGAAACGTCGACGGGATAGCTTCAGGGAATCTAGTCCGAGTTGACAAGAGGTTACATTGAGGTAAAGAGACGGATACAGGAACACATACCTAGTCCGAGTTGACAAGAGGTCAAGCTAAGGACTAGGTTTACAGGGTACTGGGTTTATATACTGTTAACTATCAATAGAGAAAAGAGGCAGCGTATGGCAGTGTGAAACGGTATTGCGGTACATGAACAATGAGGCTGCGATAAGGCAGAGAGAAGCTGATGATGGGAGAAAAGAAGGTAACGATGACAGATGTATATCAAGGCGTGTTTCAGGAAAGGTTATGGAAAGATTATGGAAAGATGGTGAACCGGGACAGTGGTATAGTAGACAATAAGGAAGATAGAACGGAACATACGATCAAGTCTAGAGTCTGTTACAGGGTAATGGCTTGAGTAAATAACAACGGTAAATAAAGGAAAAAGAATTAAAATAATACGGTTTGTGACAGTTTGACAATTGATTACATGTCACTTGAGATCGAGATTTTAAATGTTTTCAAGTGCAAAACAATGGGCACTGGGTTTGCTTCCTGTCCATCAGCAATTTCACAGGTTTATAGAGAGTATAGAGGTATAGCAGGTATAGAATATTGAAATCTCTATACACTATTTCTCAAACTAGACATAGATAAGCGTGTATAGAAAACTGGAACAGTATAGATGGTATAGATCTGCTGCCGCGGTCACATGGTCAATTTGAGCGGAGTTTTAAATATTTGTTGATCAAGTTCCGCAGCTCTCGCGTCGCTTTCTTACCTTCCCCTCCATTCCCCTTCACTCAACGAAGTCGATTTCAGCTAAACCACTTATCTTTCTTCAAAATATTCATGTTCCTGGTGAGTAACCTCCTCCAATATTTATATTTCAGTCAGTGATGAGTGTAGAAAGGTGATGTGTCTTGAAGCGGAGTATGTAGTCTGGTATGCAGGGCCTTTCTTTGGTACGTCCCTTTCTGTGTGCTGCATAATTGCCTTGCTGATGATAGACTAGCTTTTCTTAGTAATACATGCGTCTATCCATTACTTACTCCGTGAAATGTCAGAACATTATCTCGAGGTGCCAGAGATCTCATCGACACTTTCCACGTGAGTCTGATTCCCGAACGCATGCCGCTCAGCACCGAAATTAGGCACACAAGCAGTACTCTTCAATTGTCGGTTCATTGTACTGAAAATTTGGTGTCTTGGCGCACGTTCTGCTTGGTAGATAGACAAAACTAGTCTGTACGGACGGAGAATCATGATGACATAATCATCGCGACATCGTTAATGCATGCGCTGACACAACGACTGCTACTGGGACTGGAGCACGAAATCACAGTGGAATGGCCCAGGGAGCAACAGCACTCGCAATAGTAAAGAGCTAGCCTGGTGACCAAGCATCCTGTTGTGAGCCTTGCTACAGGACGCTTGGTAAATCTGAGTTTAAATTTGGCTGAGACTCATGTTTGAAATTCTTCCCGTCCAAATGGGGACGGTACCTGCGAATATTGCCTATATATGGACGAATTCGAAATTCTGAGTACGTGAGGGTGCGGCCGACAGTCGCTCATGACAACGTTCTGATACGTTCTGTACTGTTCTGTACTTAAGTGACATGCGATAGAATCTTGATTTATCAGATCTGCCAGTGATGTGCTCCGAAGTCTCGCGATAATTTTAGCATAGCTTCGCACAATATGTCGGAAAAACCGAAATGCCATTATGATGAAAACCCATTATATTGGCCTAAGTATAAGCCTAAGGTACCATAATTTTGGGTGAGCTACCCTCATAAGCGCCCATAATACACTTATGACGGCTTATACAAAACACTGAAATGATTGTGGCACTTATAAGTAAGCGCCCATAATACACTTATGACGGCTTATACAAAACACCGAAATGATTGTGGCACTTATAAGCGCTTATAGCGCTTTTTCAGTTTTTCCGACATCACGAGGCAGCAGCATGCCGAAGACATACAAAGACCAGTGCATTATCATGGTAAATGTTCAATTTCTTGCCCTAACACGCACTTCGCTTTTTTCATCATGAAGGTCACAGTCAAAACAATTCTGGGGGTTCAGTACCAGGCTAGTTTGTTGTTACAAACTTGATCTTTTCTAATTGCTTTTCAGATTGAAGCTGAATTGACGGACTCTATCACGGTGATTAAGAGTAAGATCCAGGAATCGCAAGGCTTTGTCCCCGTTTCACAGAGACTCATTTATTGTGGCAAGTTGTGTCTAAATTACACCTCAATTCTTGCTTATTTAGATACCACTTTATACAGGGGAAATATTAGAAGATAGCAAAACCCTTGAATCGTATGGCTTTCGAGAGAATAAATTTCTAATGTTGCTGCAAAAAGTGTGTACCATGGCTGAAAATGATTGTCTTTCCTGAAAGTCTTCCGTAGCCAAATCCAGTGCCTACTCAAACACCATCTAATCCTGCTGCTACTATTTCTGCTAGCCCTTTGTTGAATCAAATCTATAATCCCTCACCAGTGCGTCGACTTTGTCTCTTTACGGCATCACCTGGCTGATTGGTCATTCAAACAGCCTCCCCAACAGGAGCAGGATGCTTGGCCCCTCGAGAATGTTAATCCCTCAATGACAATGTCTTCTCCCATACCAATAGATACAAATTCCTTCATAGAAGGTACTAGTTCAGCCCAAAATCATCTTGCAGCTGCAGCCACCCCTGCTATGCTTCATGTTCCAACTGCTTCCAGTGCTGATCCTTCCTCCGTTGCTGTCCCTTCTGATTCTGCCTTGGAGTCATCATCCAGTCAAACTGGGCCGTTATCAACACATCCTCATCCAATTGATGCATTTACAAACCGCTTTATATGGTCCCGAGCTCAGTTATGTGCAGAGCCGGTTCATCCATGGGCCTTCGAGGAAGGCATGATCTCTGATGTGCAAAAAGCTGTCTCATATGCGTTCTTATGTGCAGCACAGAAACCGGACAATGAAAGCACCGGCTGCTCTGACCGGGCAGTGACATTGCTTTCCCCTTGCCATGGAGGAAATGTTATCATCGATGTTGTAGTAAAGATGGTAGCCCATAAAGTGAATGCGGATGTTTTGGTGCTCGATTCATTGGAACTGGCCGCTGGAAAATTTGGATCGCTCGAAGATGGTATGTAGGACTCTGCTCATTTTACTGGTTCCTGAAAATTTGATTGTTTATAGGAACATTTGTCGATTCGCTTTATGATAGACTGCCCATCAAGGACTTTGAGGATATGCAGGATATTCAGCTGTTTTTCAATCGCCTCATGCTAACTGGGCTCGAGTCGGAAATGCTAGGACAAAATCCCCCCCTGCACTCATCTTTTCGTCGGCTAATCTATCTCAGAGACTTCGGTGCCATTGCTTACAATGCAATGCCTCTCATGATCTACCTCCTCCGAGCAATTGATAACCTTCGTGATAGTTACCCTGAGCCGCCTGCAGTTGCCATTGTGTTCGGAACTTCACGACCACTCGGTTATGCAGGAATGTACGGAGCTTCACGACTAGGTTATAGAGGACTTTCCAGTTTTCCATACGGGAACACATCATATTCAAGTGAACATTCCGAGTTACGCACCAAAAACGGTTTTTGCATCTTTACTTGGCATTCTAGAAATTTCAGCGTACGCCGCAGATCCTGTGACGAACTTGATGAGGGTAGGATACCGAAGGCTGTGATGCCAAACATTGGAGACACGGTCCTCACGTTCAATAAACTGCCATTGGGGAATCTGCAATCTACTTTCTTCACGCCCATACTTACAGAATCCCTGACGGACGACGAAGATGATGAGACAGGCAAACCGAGGGATATAGAGGGAGAGCAGTGTAGGCACGAAGTGCCAGTTGATGATATTAGCTTGAAAGAAGAATCTGAGATAAGCCAGAAAGGTGTGAAATCAGAAGTTGATGAAGCAGGCCGAAAGATCAAGAATGACCAAGAACTTAAGAAGGGAGAGGGTGATGTGAATTATAGCTCTCTTCCGTCGTGGTGGGAAGAACGCGTAAAGGCACTGACCTCTCCAAATTTGTGCTTGGTTGTTTATCCTGAAAATATCGGGCTTGAACACCAGCAATCCTTTCTTGAGGAGCGGGTTTTGGCATTGAATAATATCCTCCTCAAGCTTTTGCTTGCAAAAAAGGGTGTCACTGTTGAGGGAGATATTATTGCGGTATCTCCCAATGATTTGGGCCTTATCAAGTGCGTAAACTTCTAAAATTTCGACGTTATCTTATCCCACACACCGCAGGAAAGAGAACGAGCTTGAATACTCTATATTATTACCCTCGTCTGCCGATGCCATTTTTGAAATCCTCGCTGAGCAAAATGGTCACCTGCCATCAACAGCTTTTACAGTTTCTGCAGACCAGGTCTCAAGAGCAATTCAAGCGTGGCAGAAGCGTCTTCAGCGAGTAGAGAAATGGATCCATGACGAGAACGTGTTTTGTCCCACTGCGCCAAAGAGCAAAAATGGAATTAGTAGCAAGCCTGATCCAGTGGTAGAGGAAATACGCCGTGATAGAGGTCTCACAGAACATGAAGAAGGACTTCTCTCTTGCATAATTGATTGTGGTACGCCCCACCTTTCACACTAACTCAGACTTCGTCCCTATTCTGTTTGTCTACAGATACCCTATCCACTTCATTTCGGGATGTTTGTGTAGATAGAAAGATTATTGGAAGCCTTAGATCCATTGTCTCTCTTCCACTTCTCCATCCTCAACAATTCAGAACAGGTATTCTATCCAGAGAGAGTCTCTCTGGAGTGCTGTTGTACGGTCCCCCTGGGACGGGCAAAACAATGGTCTGTCGTGCATTGGCCCGTGAAAGCGGAGCACGAATGTTGTTGGTCAGACCAAGTGACATCCTTAACATGTGGCTCGGAGAGACAGAAAAATATGTGGAGGCAGTATTTGTGAGTGAAATTGATTAATGGAATCCTCTTTTTTCTCCACTAAAACTGATTCTCTTTGGTAGAAAGTTGCACATCGGTTAGCACCATGCATCATTTTCATCGATGAGGCGGACGCACTATTTCATACACGAGGGACAGTACATTCTGGGGGTCATAAAGTGGAGCAAAATATGGTTTGTTCTGCCATTCCAATTATTCTCATTTACCTGATAGCCCTCTCTCCTACTAATTAGCTCACTGAATTCATGCAAGTAAGACTTTTGTACTGATTTATGTTTTGAGCTGTTTGCTGAACTATGTTTCATATAGGCAATGGATGGACTAATCTCTGGCTCCAACGGAAAAGATAAAGGTGTTGTTGTTATTGGCGCTACCAATAGGGTTCGTTATGAAAGTCTTTTCAGCTCATACTGATTCTGAACCATTTCAGCCATATGATTTGGACCAGGCCATTCTA
Source organism: Stygiomarasmius scandens (assembly GCA_037954225.1). NCBI lineage: Eukaryota > Fungi > Basidiomycota > Agaricomycetes > Agaricales > Campanellaceae > Stygiomarasmius > Stygiomarasmius scandens. Next base: position 68,812 of record JBANRG010000133.1, on the reverse strand, counting down.
CGTAGACTTCCATGTCGCATGTTGGTTGATCTTCCTGACCGTTGCCTGAGGGAAGGTAAGTGTAGTTGTGTTTCTTATCATATCAGCCAACGTCTTATTTGCCCTGATATAGATATTTTGAAAAGCCATCTTAAGGGAGAGACATTACAGGATATAGATTTTAAGGACATCACAGCAAGAACAGAGAGTTACTCAGGCTCAGATCTGAAAAGTATGTCTTTTGTTTGAGGATAATTTTCACAATGACGGACCGCTTGCTATTAGATTTGTGTGTTGCAGCTGCTATGGAAGCCGTCAAAGACTGCATTGGCGGATTTGATCTTGAAACAATTGGCGATAACTTGACATTGGTCCCCCATTCCAGACCGTCTGTAAAAGAGACAGCTGTTATTGATGCGGATTCTGCAGAGAGCTCAAGTCCTATAGCAAACCCAAGTACTGGAAACAAAGTGAACCGTGTCATCACAATGGCTCACTTCAATCGTGCCCTTGTTAAAGTCACACTTTCATTCAGTCCTGAGGATAGAAACCAGATGGACCAATGGCACAGGAAGTATGGATATCACTTTTAGTATACTAGATTAGCTGTAGCTATAATTATTATGCGAAGTATATAGACAAGTAAGTATAGCATGTTTTGCACTGATCAGTAAAATCACCAATTTATAGAAAGTGTAGCTGTATAGTCAGTATAGACTTTTGCAATTTCTATACATCTATACAACCCTCACTTCAAAACAATAAAGTGATGCAATGGTATAGAGAATTGGGAATGTATTAGAAAATACTCGGCCTTATAATTTTGGTCTCACACAAATACTCTTTCAGAGTTAATAAGTTGTAAATACTGTAGTACATCAGCATTTTGACATGTTACTGATTTCAACTGGTACCAGCTGGTGCCAGTTAAAACCAGTCAAAAGGTATGGAAAGCCGGAAGCTCACTCAGAACGGAAACACTGGGTGCAAAAACCCATAAACCCTTGATTTTACAGTGATTTTATGGTGAATTTATGAATTGGCAACATGTCTGTAAAATCAGAAGTTTTACTGGATGTTTTACAGCTCAGTATTTCACATTTTTTGGGCATATAGATTTTAGTGCACTGATACGCACCTTCCTTTTGTGTCGTATAGTTCACACGCCTATCAAATACTGTTTTCAGCCACTAGTTATTGAAAATAGGAATTCTATTTAGTATGTAGTACATGTAGACTTGAAGCAGTATAGACTTACACAGTTGCAACTTATAGATGTGTGTCTTAAGACAGGGAGGATACGCACTTGTGAGACATAGATACGCACCTTCCTAAACTGGGTACGCACCTCCGAGAAACACATACACACCTTTGAGAAACAAATATGCACCTTCTCGAAATAAATACGCACCTCCGAGAAATAGATACGCACCTTCAAGAAATAAATATGCATCTCCGAGAAATAGATACGCACCTTTAAGAAACAAATACGCACCTCCAAGAAATAGATACGCACCTTTAAGAATCAAATATGCACGTTCTCAAATCAAATATGCATCTGTGAGAATTAAATACGCACCTATGAGAAACAAATACAAACCTTTTTAAACCAAATATGCACTTGTGAACATTTGTACACACCCTCCTTCATAGCATATACACACATTAGATATGGATATACAATTGCAAGCAGCTAACAGAAAATTTTTTTTTTTGATTGTCTTTATGAAGCTCATCATGAAGGTAGTGAGATTTGGTGCCAGTGCTGCCCCCTAATGATTTATTTTGATAATCAGCTATTTTTTTTTCAGGAGAAACATCTGATTTTATGGATCAATCTTTACAGCTGTAACATACAACTTAATCTACAGGCAAGTCCAATCTTCAGATACAAATGCATTAAAGGAATATTCATAATTTATTTCTCTTCCCAATAAGATGATCCCTTTCCCCATTTTAACAGTGCGGCCTCCTTGGGCTTCTCTGGTCTGTTTATTTGTTGAGTTGATGAGTGTTATATGTACATAACAGCAGTTCAAAAAGGTAACTCACTGTATCTGCCTTTCATTCTTGCCAGCAAACTCTTGCACATTGGTGTAAAACACTTATAAAATATTAGCACTAGAACTAATTACCTTTTGATAATTTAATTTGACTGACAATGTTGGCCAGCAAATTTTTAGGTAAAATTATTACAGCTGTTGCATGCAAGAAAATTATATATATATAGGCAGGTACAATTTTTGGATACAAGTGCATAGAAAATTTTTTGACAATTTGTTTCACTTCCCAGTAATATGATTCTTCTCATTTGAACAGTGGTTTTTTTAGGTTTGTTTATTTGTTGTGAGTAACTCACTGTATCTGCTTTGAATTTTTGCCAACAGCTTTTGTGTTATGGTATAGAGCCCTGCTAGCCAGTCCATAACTTATGAATAACATCAGCCTAAGCTCACCATCTCTAATGAGACTAAGAATATACTAACAATGCATTGTTGCTATGTGGTTTCTCAGGGACTTTAGGAAACTCAGATGAGCTTGTTCTATCTGTATCAAGTTCAGGCTCAGTTGGTAAAAATCAATAGACATTTCTAAGAAATCACTCAAAATCTCATTATGAATGAGGTACCTATCCAGCTCCAAAACATTTCTGAAGCTGGTAGCCTAGATGATTCTGTAAATAGAAATGAAAATTATTATATTCAAACCTGAGGTCTAAATAATTCTGCAAATAAAAATGAAAATTGTTACATTTTCAGTCTCATTAACCTTGGCCATAGTTCAAGCCTTGTTTCTGTTAGCTTTAAACTCGGATAGTATTACATAAATTCATTGACTCGGTACAGCAATGAAAATTCCATTTTTAACATCAGAGAATCCTTTTGCTACTAGTATATGCTTACCCTTGTAAGCATGCACAGAGATCCAATGGATTAAAACCTATTCCTTAACTTCAATCCAAGACTTGACAAAATGATTACAATGCATACCTGTTAAGTAACTGCTGATCCCATTAGTATACACTATACTGTACCTTGAAGATATTCATATGTTTAGAAATTATATCTTCACTTTGTAGGATTGTGTTTGTTCACTGTAAAGTTAAAATATCTAAATATTGGGCGCTTGACTCTCAAGCCATTTTTCATATTGACTCTCATTGACTAGCAATTATCTATTCCCTGGAGAAAGATATAAGTATGGACATGCTGATCAGTAAAGCTGTCATGCACCATTGCCTTAAGCTCCTGGAAGTCAGCAGCAATCAGTATCCAATGGCCAAAAGTATATGGGCAAAACTTTAATTCATCCAAGCGGCGAAATTCGTGACTACTTACTCACAAGGCCAGAATAATATAAATAATAGAATTATCATAGTAAAGACACATAGCTGCCAAAAAATTCGGTTTTTGGACCATTGTGGTGGGTGTTCCGGGCCGAAAATCGAGGGAAAGAAAGAAAAAAAAAAGGAAAAGAAAGGATTGTGGGAAAATTAACACAGTTCACTCCGTGCAACTAATATGTAGTTGCGAATAGGTCAACTGACAATAGTAAGTCTGTTCAGCATGATATATAGCTATATTACTTGAAGAATAGAATTAGTTTTCTTAATGATAAACTTATTTTACCTTGAGAATTTCTGTAAATATTGCAATTCTCCTTTGTTGTTATTCAAACTCAGTCTTTGTAGTATATTGAACAGGTTCAATTCGCAAGTATACAATCAAATTAAATACATAACACTATTAGTATTTTCCCTTTACATCTATGCAACTCGATTTGAGACCTCCATCAACTGCACGGCAACCAACAGTTCTCCCACATGTAATACAAGGTTTCTTGCATGGTTCAGGGCACTTCGAAATATCATTTGAACCCAAACACGCTTCTTTTTGACAGCGTCGGCAACTTCGGACTTTTTTTCGTTTTCGGTCACTCTCTGGAATTACCCTTCGGTGTTTTTGTTTGGGCATTGAATCAGAATCTCCAGTATCATCAACCAGGAAGCCTCTACTGGAAGAAGCTGTGTCAGTTGTATTCATCATAGGTGGGGACTGTAAATTTGGTACTGGTAGAGATGGAGCAGATAATGATGAATGGTCACTGCTCCTTGATGGTTGCATATCTGGTAATGGCACAGGCAATGTGTCCTCAAAATTCAATGCTGGTAAGATGGGTGAGGGTGGATCAGGACTGGAAGAAGCCAAGGTTGAAGGAGGAGGGTCTATAACCATGGACTCTGATAAGCTGGGTGAAGTCTGAGGCCCAAGCGGAATGGTCTGGAAACTTGGATCATTATGTGTGATTGAAGAGGCTGGAAGATGTGTGGATATTGAAACTGGAAGATTGGGGTTTTCATTATCATCAAAAGAAATTATTCCTGCACATGGTTGGAGAGATGCTGATGGACCAGTCAAAAATTCTGGAAAGAGTGTATCAGATGCTGCAAAGATATGTCTAGATTTGTCTATGTCTGCAAGCTGGTCTGAAATGAGCTCTTTTGAAGCTTGGATATTCATATACTTCTCCCAAGTTTTTGCATATGCACTCCCTGTCACGGAAAGTCACGGTCCCGTGACTTTTCTCACGATAAAAATTTGTCAGTGATGTTTCTTCTCGTGCTCGTTAACCATCCCACTTTGTTCATCTGTAATTTGTTTCATTAGAGTAGCTTTATTTACATGAATAGAATATATCTGTGCTATCAAAATTGCGTGTGTCCTCCTTTCGCATCCAAAATAGCTTCAACAATTCTATCCATCCGATTGATGTACTTGTCAATATCCTGAAGCTTTAACTGTGCCCAAACTTCTTGAACAGCTACAATAAGCTCCTGGACAGATGAAGGCTGGTGTGTACGCTTTCTGATACCAGACTTCAGCTCGTGCCAAACTGGTTCAATGGGATTAGCATCTGGAGAAGCTGGAGGGTGTGGGAACTCTGGGATACCATGACTAGAAAACCATTTTTTCGTTGATTTTGCTGTATGACTTGATGCACCATCTTGTTGAAAGACCACATTGCCCCTCTTTGAGTCCATCACCCTCCAAAACTGCAGCAGATGACCCTCCAGAACCTGCTCCTGATATCGCTTTGCAGTCATACCTCCTCCTTTCCCTCCTGGATAATTTAAGAATACAAGCGGACCCTTCCTTCCCTTCATGATGCAAGCCCACACCATAACACGAATATTAGACTGCTTAAATGTTGGAATCAAACAGTCCTCATCGAATTGTTCATCTGCACGGCGGGTAACAAACACTCGGCCCGGAGCACCTCCCAGATAAATATAACATTCATCTGACCATATCACCTTTGACCAATCAAATCCCTTCTGCTTTTGAGCCCACAATAACCTTTTGCTCCTCTGAGCCCATGTAAGAAATGGAACCCTTTTTGCTACCCGTCTACCATATCCTTCATCCCGCAGATAGGCCCGGACAGTGGTTGCACTCAACTGTGGTTCAACCTGATTCCCAAGCTCAGCAAAAGGTATTCAATGATTTTTTCGTGCAGTGCGAACAAGCTCTTGCCTCAACCTATCTGTGCCTTTCCGGGGTTGGCCACTGCGTGGCTTGTTCGATGTAGAGCCGGTCTTGTTGTATTTTTGCCAAATCTTCTTGGCAGTGTCATATGGTATGCCGATCTCCTGGGCTCCTCTAGTGACACTCCTGTGAGCCAGTATGGCACCAATGAGACAGTTCTTCTTTGGGGAATCATGCTGTGTGCATGCCATATGGTGCAGCACAGTGTGGTGTAAGAAATGAACGAAAACTTTTGACATGTCAAATGCACGTGGGTGTCACAGGACCGTGACTTTCCGTGACAGGGAGTAGACAATAGCTCAGAGGTCACATAAAACCTGGTTTTTCCATCTGCTGTTCTGTTCCATTTCTGAGCAAAGTTCAAAAAATTTATTTTCCCTCTGCTCTCAGAAGCTGACAGTGACTGTGCAATTTGCCGTAAATTGGTGAAAAAATATTGACGTGCTTCATCAGTGGTTGGTGGAAGTATTGGTAGGGCTAAGTCCTGCCGCTGACAAAGCCAGTCATTATTTTTATTCAATTTGAAATTGGATGCTCCTTCAGAAAATGACTGCATTTCATGCTGCTCCCTGAGTTTATCTGGAAAACTAATGAAGAGAATACAAAATGATAAAGGTAGTTTCACACACCTGGGAACTTGCAAACATTAAATGTCTCACTGGTTCTCTCATAAAGATCCCCATTTATCCAACTAGTATAAGATCTAGCACCTTTCAGTATATCTGAAAGGTAATTCAGAAGAATGGATGTTCTGTTGATTAGTGCTAGATCATGGTGGTAGTTCCAATCAGCACCAAATCTGTGCTTAGCAAAGGCCTTTTTATTTCAGTTGCTCAGATGAGACAGGTCAAATTAAATTATGTATTACTCACTTGTAGATTATACCATGTTCTATGATCTGTAAGAGAGTTTGAAGCAGTCCTTGGTCCAACTAATTGAATTGAAGATTTAAAGCCTAATCAACATAGATAAATAGGGATTTACCATGAAGTCCACCAAATTTATGGTATAGCTGAGGCCCACCTTCAACCTTGTTGGTTCCCCGTAAGCAGATGTATTTCTGAAGACCATACTTGTCAATGGTAGTCTTCTCATACATTTGGACACCATTGATATCAGACAAATATCCTTGCTTGGCTAATTCAAGTACAGAGTTGGCCTTTTGCAAGGCCACTTTATTGAATAAAGGTGCTCTTGTCTTAAGATCTATAGCAGACCCAAAGGTTTTGAACACATGCTGGAGTGCAGGATATAAGATACTTGGGGGTGGAACATATCGGGGGACCCGCTCTTGAATTACGAGGCCGAATTTATGAGGACTCGTTCTTACTAAACTGGACTCGCACATGTGGCTGTGTCTTTTCCTCATGTTATCTCCATATGCACGTTCATTTGCGGCTTTTGCCGACATTACATGTGTTTCTACGTCACTTCAACAGCTTTTCAGCTGACTGTGGCTTTTGCCGACGCTACATGTGTTGCTACGTCACTTCAACAGCTTTCAGTCTGACCGCCATCGTACATCCCAACCGAGCACACTCAAAGACCTCATACAACACACAACTTATGTATCTCAAGATCCCTTTTCTAGTTGCCGTTGTTATAGAGCAAGGCCTGGCTTATGGGACTGCCAGTGTGTATTCAACCTGTTCTCTTTGGGCAATGCTAACAGTGTCTGTAGCAGGTCCTCCAGGAACCCGCTTTCAAGAAAATTGGTTCGTGCATAGCACCTATTAGCATGTGGCACAGCTGAGACTTTTTGTCATAATAGCTCGCAATGTCTCACCAAATGCTTTCCCACTCCTGTGCATGCCACTTCTTTGGTGCGTTCACTTTGATCTGGTTCCATGGAACCTTCACTAACTACCTTCGTAGCATCCATTCACTGAAACTAGGTTAGTCATTGTTTCATCACTGCTCAAACATACTAATGCATTTAAATATAGCCCTTTACCGACATCTGTCTTCGTATCTGGAAACTTGCCTATATCCTCTGGAAACTTGAACCCTGATGGAAATTTAATTGATTATGCTCCTTGCAACCCTGCATTGAGTGATTTGATTATGATTGACTTGATTACGATTGACTTGATTATGATTGACTTGATTACAATTGACTTAACCCCTCGATTATTTTCCACTTCACTGTGGTTTACGCTGCCTGCTATCGTGTCAGAATTAACTTTGCACAACAACATATCACATGAGAAATGCCGCATTAATAATGATATTCACTTCTTATCACACCATAATTGGTACACTTTCCGTTTCTTGAGACCCCCTTTGATGGTTTTTGTACTTCGATTTCCCTCATATGTTGTATCTATGGCAAGAGATATTATTTTGTGTATTGCCGGTAAGGCTAAGGATTCTTTATCCTTATTGACGTTGGCAAGATCCTCAACCTTTTCTCATAATTTGTCATGTCCGTTTAGTGTTCATGGGATATCTGGCCCAGATGTTGTTCTTCAAACGAAAGTTGTTAGTGTGCAGACATACCAGAACACAATGCTTACACATGATTTCCAGGCCTTGTTGTACAGTATATTGACACAACATTCCCATCAATCACAATGGTGGAGCAATAGTACATTGATAGTAACAAAGCATATTCCTTATTTTTCACTGTCCAGAATACTTCTGCAGCAAGTACAGGGAAAATATAAAGGGCTGTGCATGGTTACTGAAAAATTGTTGGTTAGGGTGCTTCTTTATGCATTATACACTTCTGATTTTATTGATATGTTTCAACCACCTGAAGTTATGATGCAAACCTTACACAAGGAACCCAAGAAAAGGCAATTGGGTGGTGGTAGTAAGAAACAGTTTGCATATTCTGAGCTGATAAATGATGCTATTGCTCCACCAAAATATGATCTGAAAACCAAGTTAACATTTCACAGCTTTTATGTTTCAAACACTGATATTAATTCCATGGAAATTCCACATGGCTTCCTAGGGGTCAAAATGGCAGTTTCACAATTGTTACCTATGTTGAACTTAGTTGAACTGAAAAGCTTTGCTGTGCTTCATGGATTAAAGTCTACACGCAACTGCAAGACTGTAGAGCTTTCAAACTTAATACTTGCTCATAGATGTACTGCACAATGTCCACTGAATGTTGTACCTGTCTTTGAATTCAAACATATTTTGTTGCCTGATAAAGTTGAATCCCATGAATTTCCACCATGCCCATTTAATGATGTGCTTGCAAAGAAGATCATTACTGACTGGAACAAAGACACCAAAATTGCAGAGATTGGATGTGCTGTTTGTGGTCAACTCAAACCATACACTGATATGTCTGCATTGAAATCCATGAAAAATTATTTACATGTTTTGGTGCAGCCAGCAGTCACTCGTAAAGAGCGTAAGTCAAAAACAGATGCAATTGTTGAAGTCTCAGGTCCTGTATTGGATGAAACTTGTGATCAGATTTGTTCTACTTGTCGCAAGTGTTTACGTGAGGGTAAAAGACCTCGGATTTCCCTTGCTAATGGCTTCTGGCTTGGGTCAGTACCTAATGAACTGAAAGAATTGAATTTTATGGAGAGATTATTAGTTCAAAAAGTGCGTACTAATTGTTGTTTTGTTAAAGTCTCTTCTGGAATGAGAAAAATGATATCACATGTAATTGCCTTTGAGACACCAGTGGCCAAAGTTTATGATATCCTTCCACCACCACCTGAAGAATTGGATGAAGTATTGGCAATTTTATTTACTGGCCCCTGCAAACCAACAGAAGATGACTTTCGAAAGACTAAAATGATGTTAGTTAGCCATAAACGTGTCTATGAAGCTCTGACATGGCTAAAATTGAATCACCCAGCATATGAAGACTTACAGATATCAATGGAAAATTTACAAAAATATTCAGAAAATTTGCCCCCAGTTTCAGTTGAATTCAAGACAACCTTGGGTGAAAGCAACATTGCCCCTGAAAGTGCAACAAAGTATGCCAGTGAACTAGAAATTGGTTTAGATTCTGGTGAACTGCCTTTTGTACTGCATGGAGTGACTGGTGAATCTTTAAAAAATATGAAAGTAGAAGTCCAGCGTGCAAAGGCTTTAGCACACTTACAGCAAGGGGGCAAGTTTTTGGCAGTTGGACATAGTGAGAAAAGTACTTCAATCTATGACAATCCAAACCTATATCCTCAAATATTTCCCTGGCTTTTTCCATATGGTTTAGGAGGTATTGGAATGACTGATATCAATCACTTTTCTGAAAAAGCACACAAAAAGTTTCTTTTAAACTACCATGATAAACGATTTCAGACAGATATAAGCTTTCCATTTGTTGCATTCAGTCATGAGCAAGTAAAATCAGCTACAAGTAAAAGCTTTGCAATGGTAGAATCCAAACAATTTGATGATGTTGCAAATCGCATCCTTAGTGTTGATCAATCTGTGCTTGCAAATATTATTCAAAGCTTAGCAAAGGTGACTCAGTTAAACCTGAAACACAAGAAGAAAAAAAGTGCTATCAAATTATACATGACTTAGATCATGTTGGTTCAGGAGTAAGAGGATCAATGACAAATAAAAAATATTTAAGAAATGAGTTGTGGTCTCTCATATCTTATCTTGGTGCTCCATCTTGGTACATTACATTTGCACCATCAGACTTGACACATCCAGTCTGTTTTAATATGGCTAAAGATAATGAGTCCATAAAACTAGATTTAGGGATTACCAGTGATGACAGGTTTAGAGAAATCATCCGAAATCCAGTTGCTGGTTCTAAGTTTTTTGATTTCATGGTGGAAATGTTCATAAAACATATTCTTGGTGTTGACAGTGATCATGATGGAATTTTTGGTTCCACCTCAGGCTACTATGGAACTGTAGAGCAACAAGGACGTTTAACTTTGCATTTACATATGCTCCTATGGATAAAAGGTTCTCAATCACCCCAAGAAATGCGTGATTCAATTCTTGACCCAAATGGAGAATTTCAACATAAAATTGTGGAATACTTACAAAGTGTCCACACTGGTGATTTTACAACTGGTCCCAAAGCTGAAGTTGAGCTGATGTTGGGTGTCTGAGACATACCAAAATCCTCTATATACTCTTGCAAGTTCCCCACCTAATATGGATTGCTCATGTGGTAATTTTGACTGTATCAAATGCAGAGAAATAAGAGAATGGAAGAAAAATTTCACTGAAGAAGTTGATGATATTATTTTTCGCACTCATGTGCATACATGCAAGTCAACAATTGATAAATCTGGTAATCGCATAAAAAATAAAGACTACATAGGATGTCTTGATAATAAATGGGGTACATGTAAGGCCAGATTTCCTCGTGAATTTTTTGAAACAACTGGGTAATTATTGACGTATCCTTCTAGTTTTTGGAATGTCATTCACTCAAAACCATGTTTATATGTCAATGTAAATGGGTGTCCCTGTACCGGTACACCGGCTTTGCAGAAGCGTGCCAAGGTAAGCAATTCCTCACTAGCTTCTATTGTTATTAACTACTATGTCTTATGTGCGTCTCTTTAGGAATATAAGGGCAAACAGTATTGGATTGGTTGCAGCGCTTTTTCACCCGGACAGAAAGGTCATATGTATACCGGCATACCAGAGAAAGTCAAAGAGGATCTTCTCCAACAACTTTTTGAGGGTAAGCCCCTTGCAAATATGGACAGGATTGCATGCAGTCGTATAATTCCTGCACATATTGGTGCAAAGCTCAAGAAATGCTGTTTGTGTTAATTTGTGTTGCTTGTTAGCTCAGGTGCTAATGTTTATCTTGACCAGCATACCCGCATAACAATGATGGTTCCGAAAGTCGAATGGTTGAGCATAAGTGTAACGCAAAACGAACAATCTTTGTCCCTGTTGATCCGAATTTACGTGTTGCCTGTGTTGTTTACACAAGTGAACCTCATTCTCATCCCATGCTTCCAGCCACAAAAGCGTCTTATGACCTCAAAGCACTTTATGCTCAATGCGTCCAGGCAGGTGGAGCACTCACAAGTACTGTACGGTCGGTCGAGAAAGGTATGTCTGTTTCAAAAAAGTATTATTTCCCATGTTAATCTACTATTTATAGCTGCGAGCACTCAATTAATTCTTAACGGCTCAACACCTACCACCCTCCATCCAGCCCTTGGATCCAAACGAGTAAAGCGGGAGATTATACGTAACGAACGAATCAAACAGTCTCCATTTGGAACTAGTCTCAAGGGTATATACCTTATATCCTCAGCTATATATGTATATGATTGCTAATGTATTCATTCTAGGTGTAATTAGTATGCTGCGAGAGGACGCTGCAAAAAGAACACTGGAACGATATGTCCATTTAGTAACAACCGGACCTTCAGGCGGTACTTTGGTCTTTACATTCCAACCTTTCCTACTTTCCCTTATACACGAGGCGCATGGTATCCATGTAGATACCACTTTCAAGCGCACGCTCGGGGAATTGAAACTTGTGATTTGGTGCTCAGATGTGCAACGAGGTCAGTTATTCCACTCCTAATCGTTTTTTTCTTACTTTTCTCTTCTTTTGATGTAGCTGTGACAATCGGCAGAATCTATACAGACAAGGGTGATCGGGAACACTTCAAGACACTCTTCGACCAAATGCAGATGCTTGTCCTGAAGATTACGGGTAAACCAATGCGTTTCAAGCGTCTGACTCAGGGTGGAAACTTGCTATCAATGAATATCGACTTGGAATTAGCACAAGCGCTTGGATTCGGTGATTCCTTTCTTCCGACAAATGACCCTGATTATAGCAAGATCAAAACAGACGACCCAGAAGTGATCATTGAATATACAGTCCGAGCGTGCATTACCCATGTCAAACGGTACGGTTTGGTGCTATTTGCTAGGCTATACATCAGTGTTTTGACAAAATACTGGTCACTGGTTGTCACTGGTGTGACAGGTGAAAAATCTCATTGATAATTGACTGGTACATATGATAGAATATTTGTGCTATAAAGTTAAAGGAAGATTTAAGGTACCCAAACAACCCTTTAAGTAACTCCAGGTGTAATTTGTTACGGTTGTCGGTGCTGTGTCGGGAATGCGTCGGATAGGCCCCGAACATTGTCCCTGACAACGACAGCACTAATTGTATTACACCATGTGGTGTCAGAGATATTGCCGGCGATGTGATACATAATGCCAAGACTACCATGATATTGTGCGTGCTTTACTGACAGTTTACTGGTAGAAAAAAATTTTCGGTTGGTGCACTGGTGACTGGTTTGCTGGTTTTGGCTGGTACCAGCTGGTACCAGTTAAAACCAGTAACTCGTCAAAATACTGATGTACTAACATTTACATTGCTAGGGGTGTCGAATCTCTGAAAAATCATGTTATACCTGAGGATTTTAGGCGCCTCATGGAGTTTCCATACCTCAAGTCTAATCAAGAACTTGAAGATTTTGACGCTTGGATTAACTCGTTGAACAACGAACATGTTTCTGGTATTTCTTTGTTTCTCTTGGTGGTATTGGGCTGACAGTAACATGTCCATTTTCAAAGCATGGTGGAAGCACAAGCGCATCAACAAGTGGATTATACCAACTATCATCCAATCACAATCAAAGATGGATCCTTCGGATTGGGCTATAACTGAGTCGACCACGAATATAGGTGAAGGTCAACATTATTGGTCTCGTAAAGAGACAGGCGAGAAGCTTTCGTTGGTCGCTTCTATTATTGAGTGAGTATATCTCTTCAAGTCTATACCATAGCCGTTCACATAAACTTCTTGTAAGAGCAAGAAAGCTAGATTTCCGAGTTGCCAATGAGATCATGACCACCCGCAAAACCGGTGTGCTTGGTAATAATCACAACTCAGCCTTCAACTGCATGAAGAACAGTCAACGTCGTGTTGATAGTAGCATGGCAAGACGTCAAGCAAATCAAGAACGTGACACTAAAATTAGTCAACTCCAACAAGAAGTACAAGGACACACGGAAGCGAAGAAGACTAACGAAGCGCGACTGAAGCAGGCTCGTGAAGCGCTTGCTCTTGCCCGCAGTACTCGCACTGACGGTAAGACTCAAGCTCGGACAGTTCGTGCTGAGTCAAGCTCAAGTGGTCGTGTGCGTGTCTTGAGCTCAAAGGGTAAAGGTAGAGCGACTGACCCCGAGTCCAGAGAATCTCCAAGTACGTCCCTTCACTCTATCTGTTTGTGAGCTTTATCTGAGTATTCCATGTCGCAGATGAGTGGAATATCCCAACCCGTTCTTCATCTTTTATACCCTCTGACTTGACTGGTAAGTTATTCAAACCATGTTAGCTCAAAGTCATTTCAAATTGTAATTTTTCTGGCATCCCAAGATCACAGTCTTGTGCCGGCAGTTGAGCAGCATCTCCCAATGTTGCCTCAGTCAGATTGGGACCAATGGATGCTATCCCACGATACAGGTGTGTACTTGCTAGAAGCTGTCATTGATCAGCTGAGCTTGCAATGTAGATCTCACTTCCAACTCAAACTTTCAAGTATCCTCTGATGCATGGCTTCCTTTCAACTCTGAAAATGGTAGTCAGGACAGGTGAGTAGTATCTATTCATACTACTTTGTATAGCCGATTCATGACAATTCACAGATTTGATTCACTCTCAATGCCAGAGTTTGAAGCACCTCCTGTGCCCCCAGCATTAATTCCGGGAACCCTTATGCACATGTTCTACTCCAATGACAATGAAGACTATTCAACAAACTTATATGCTTCCTCTTCTACCGCTGCCGCCGACTTCACTTTTCTTGATACGCATGTTGGCTTCAAACGGCCCGGCTCCCCTAGTAGCTTCGATGATATGTTCAAACGAAGTCGGCTTGACAACTAGAGTGTTATTGAGGCAATCTTTGATTTATTGTAGAGAACTCAGTTGTACATACAGCGTATGATATTGTTTAACTTAAATTTTTTATGAAGTTTCGTGAAGTGGTCGGTGATGGGATGTATGCTTCGGAATGCAGGTATAATGTTGGGGGTATGGGTATGTTGAGTGGAGTGTGAGTGTGTCGAGCGGGGTATGATTGTGTTCAGTCCGTTGAAAATGAAAGTGTCGAATGTGGTGCGACCCCGCATGACCTGTGATGCTAGGAGTTGTTCCCACGATTTATATCTTGGACCTGCGAAGTGCCTCGTGTGATTATCTACGTAGAGCTGATTGAAAGATTGGTCTTATCCGAGTCAGCCTCGGAACTACTCCCGAGTTCCTCTTCCTTCTGACGCTCGATTCCCCAAAACTTCCATGTCATAGGGCACAACAGCGATATATCTTCAGCCATGCAAGAGATCTAGGACAATAACTTGGTTCCAGGACAGAGATGAACCTGTTGAATTATTCCACGATTCCGCAGAGTCAATCATCTGCTCACTATGTAAGAACGAAGCTGAAGAGGGAAGCAAAGGGGAGTACACATAGACATTCCTTGGTTAAGGCTACACAGACAAGGTACGTGCTGATATCAATGGTATATAATATGCGAACCCACTACCTGGAATAATATAAGCAAAGCATGACCAAATATCATACTCCTACATCGCAATTCATCACATCTTTGTTCATGTCCTCACACCCCTCGTCCTCCTCGTACTCATACCCAACTCTGGCTCCATCACAACTTCCTCCTTGACGGCACTGCCTGTAGCCTTCCGCAGTCTCCCAATCCTAGTCTTTGTAACAACCGCTTCATCATTTTCTTTATTCACATCCAGATCTTCTTCCGCAGTACCTGCCGTACCAGGGGCAGCAGAGGAAGAAGTTGCCCTTGTAGCTCTCATAGTCCTCGTTGTCTTTGGAATCCCACTCAAGGTTTTGGCTTGCGAAGCTGGTTTCATGGTAGAAGGGGATGAGTCAGATTCTTCCTCCTTGATGGCATTGGGAACTGCAGGTGTAACAACAGTGGAAGTTGTTCCCTTCCTAGGGCGTCCTCGCTTTGGTTTAACAACTGGTTCCCGCTTTTCTGCACCTTCGTATTCCTCCTTTTTCTCGTCTTCAGTCCCACTTGTAGTTCCACCAGCAGTCCGACTTCTGCCTCTTCTTGTCTTGGGTACAGCAGGAGCAGCAGCTTCAGCCTCGATTGTATCGGATTTTGTCGTGGCTTTTCAACCTAGTCTCTTTGGAACAGATGTATCATTGAACTCGTCATCGGTAGTATTGGCCATTACAACAGCGGGTGTCTTGGACTGTGCTTGTGCCCGATTAGTCGTTGTTGTTGGTTTTGACCCAGTTGCTTCTTCCTCTACCACAACTTCTGGGATAGCTGATACGGTAGAAACGGGGATGGCAGAGGAAGAAGCGACAGGCATCTTTGATCGAGCTCGAGAAGTAGCTCTGGCAGGTGTAGCACGAGTCTTCGAGGGAGGTTTGGTTGATTTGATAATAGACTCGGAGGTTGAGGCATCCTGGTGGTGGAAAGATAGCACGTCAATTAACCTGCTTATTAACAGGATAGGATACTCACCAAATTTCTATTCATCTCATCTTCATCTTCCGCATCACTCTCTTTCTCGTCTGCCCTCCCACTGCCTCGCATAATCATCGCCTTCTTTCCCTTTCCAACTTCGTTCTCATTGTCCTCTCTCTCTTCGCAGTGTTCACCAGGTGAAGCTTCGTCATCTGCCAACAAAGGTGTATCGACCACAACCTTTGTTCTAGAACTAGCAGGTGTCGGAGCACCAAGCTTATGCCCAGTACGAGTCTTCAAAGGTGAAAGTAGCGGTGTTGGAGGTGGAGGTGGGAGAGGGATCGAGATGAAATCGGACATGTCGATAGTGGTCTCGGGAGCAACGTCGAGAGTAGCAGAGGATTGGGACTGTGGTTTCTCTAGTATGAATAGGGACCTTCTCGGAGCAGATGACTTTTGTTTCGTGCTGGGCGTACGGAGGAGAGAGAACACTGGTTCATTGCCGTTCTGTGTATCTGCTTCGACTTCTGCATCATGAGCCTCCGATTCAGGTATACTCGTGCTAGTGACTGCTTCAAAAGAAGCAATGCCCTTCTTGGGTGATGTGAGGGCTAGCAAGGCCCTCCTTTCTTTCGCGCCCTTCATGTTCTCAACAGTCTCTCTCATCCTCGCCAAAAGACTCCTTGTGTCCAGATCGCCGTCCTCCTTCCTCTCAATGCTGCTCTCAGGACCAAGCCATTGGATTTCGAGGGCGACATCGAAGCCTTCACAGGAGAGGCTATACCCATCCCAGGGATACCACCGAAAAACATATCCAGATTCTTCAATGCCGAGCGTCTCCTCTCCCTAATCGCATTCCGTTCCTCCTCTGAAAGTTTCTGGCATGGAGTCTGTGCTTGAGGGGGCTGAGACCAGCCACATATACTTGGTTGGCCTCGTCCAACACCGGTTGTATTATCGTTGGAGGTCGAGGTGGATGGTTTGGGTTGAGCCATTAAATCCTGAACCTTCCAAACTTGATCTTCGATTTTGATCCTTTGAGGACCATCTCCACCCAATGAAACACGAGAAGCAAGCGAGAATCTGTTTCCGACTTGTGAAGGCTGGGGTTGGGGCGTCATAAACAACCTGCCAGAGGAACTTGAGCTGTGACGTGGCGTACTCGGAGCAGCTGGGATTTGGAATCGAGGGATAGGTGGATATAGGGAGTTTTCGAGGGGAGCGGGGTTTTCACCAGTCTCATCGTCGTCGTCAATTTCTTCGCCATCCCCATGTATCGGAGCAGGAGCGTTCGCGACCAGAGAATTGCTGGCGTCAGTGGTCGTATCCTCTTTCGCTTTCGGCTTGGTAGGTGAGGCTGATAATCTAAACGGCCACATATTCCCAATACTTTTTCGCCAGGACGAATGTCCTTCCGCTTGTTCCCCCTCGTCAGCCTCATCCTCCTCTCCAACGTCTTGGAGCTTTCTTTTCTCTCTTTCGTCACCTTCATCCTCAGCCAACGCACCCAGTACCTCCATCTCCTCTTCCATTTCCTCCTCCACCACATCTGCACTTAATACCACTTTCTGAGCACTACGCATCAAAACTGCCTTATGAAGACTCGGACAAGAACGCGTTGGAGTTTTCGGCGGTCTAGACAGTTGTTGGGCTTGTAGCTGAAGGAGCTGCGTTGACGGTAGAGCTTGGGTATGTCCGTTCGTAGTGGAAGTTTTGGTTGGGGACGGAGGCCGGCTGCGCGCGGAAGGCACTTCAACGTGTTCGAGAATGACAAGGTCCTTGTCTTCCTCAACTACTCGTGGACAGTTGCCTTCGACCAAGACAACCTCTTCGTCTTTGAGATCTTGTTGTGAAAAGATTGACTTTCGGATGGGAGAAGGCAAAGGCGCAGCGTTTCTGAATGGTTTTAGCGGGCTTTTTAAGACACGGAGATTTTCCAATGGATTGGGAGACGGACGAGGAGAAAAGACTTGTGCCGAGTTGATCATAGACATTCGGAGAGCATGGCTACGAGGTTCTATATATACAGTATTTAGTCTATTCATTATAGATTTTGAAAAAGAACGTACTGGCAGGAGACGCGTAAAGTTGCGCTCGAAGTTCCTTGGGTGGGTAGGTAAACTTGAACCGTTTCCCATGGATTTCAAACTCAGTGTTGTTGGTAAGTGGAACTGTCGTAGGTGAAGATGAGGAAAGATTGGGATAAATTTTGCAACCGTCTACGGTAAGACCAGTCAAGCCTAGACATAAAAATTTTTAAAAAATTTTAAAAAAAATGCTGGTTGTTGCAGCTTTTATACTTTTTAAAAACCCGTTGCTCATGAACAAATCCACTCTTTTTAACGCAACAGCATGCTCTTTTTTAAAAATTTTATTGAACTAAACTGGTATTTTTCTCCCACACCTTTCAGGACCTGCGTACATTACTTTGGGGCAGTCCACTGTCTTTGAGACATGGTCCACCAATTTCAAACGGCAATCACGGCTACATCCCACCTCGGCCCACCCACCGCTCTTGACCGGCATTCACGGCTTCCTCTCAAATTCCCCTTTGGCTCACATATCATTCGAGCGGCAATTGAATCTCTTACCTCGGTACATACCTTGATTATTAGTTTTCTTTTGCTTATTTTTATGTATATAGATTGGTCGTCATTGTCCTAATAGAATATTATCTCTAGTCTTGAGGATCAGTTCACTAGCTTGATGCGGCATGGCCAGGTTCCGGCAGGCACCTCCGTCATTCCGTTTCCTAGCACTCCTATTATCGAGATCTCCAAGACAGGTGTCTGAAACCTTCGGACGATCGGATAATCAAGCAGACGTCTAAAATCTTGAATAAAATGTTCCCGCTCCGGCAGGCACCTTGTTTCATTTCCCAGCTAGCACTCGCACTGTTCACCACTTCCTATTGTCAAGAGGCCATGCAGACATCTGGAACCTTCAATCAGACAGATTTCTGTATTGAATAGACAAGATAATTTCAGCAAGCAGACGTCTGAAATACCAAAAACGTTTATTACATACTGAGGTCAACTGCTAGAACTCAGTACGTCTGAGTAGTAATGTAAAAAGGACATCAAACTCACAAAATGAGTTTGACGTTTGACTACTACTAAGTAAATGTAAATTATACTATACCGAGCGTGTGGACTACACGCTCGATGCACAAGAATAAACTACTCTCTGTAACGAGCGGGTTTACTAACTTGCCTCCTATCACGCTCCACTACCTTTGGTTCAGCTTTCTTCTTTATCGGAGCTTTCTCTTTAACTTTCGTAACCTCTTTAGCTTTAGCTTGAGTTGGTCCTTTGGACTTTTTGGACTTTACCGAGTTCCCAGCATTTTTACGTTTACGTTTCCCAGGAGCCAGAGCAGGATCGTGAGCAGGATCAGGAGTGGGAGCTGGAGTGGGATCAGAAGCCGGAGCCGGATCGGGAGCCGGAGCCGGAGCAGGGTTGACAAATACTGGTGACGATGCCTGGAGAAGCTGGGGATCGATCATAGTGAATGGTAAAGAAGGAACAGGTGGCATAGGAATTACACCAGTACGTGTGAATACTTCCGCGGTGGAGGGTAGTGGTGGAGATAAACTGGGAATGGCAGGAGGGTTGGAAGGAGAGTCTTCGATAGATGAGCCGGCTGGCTGGGAAGATGAGTCAAAAGGAGATGATGCGCCAGCTCGGTTAAGCTCTGCCTTATGGTAGTCGACCACGAAGTTGGTAAACTTGTCGGTCCAATGCTTCGGGTAGTCAGGGTTGGCATCACAGAAGGGGAGGCCATGAATATCTTCACCAGCATGATGTCTGAAATGGTTATTAGGTCGATCTGTTTAAGTAGAACCGAAGATAAACGTACACATAAATAACAATCTCTCCTGTAGCCTCTGTGAAGCCCCCTACGAGGATAGAGCATGCAAACCCGCTTTTCTGATGAACACGATTGGCCAGGTTGACGATATAACCTTCCATGTTTGCGACGAAACTGCAAATAACGTCAGGATAACCTAGCGGATGCAATTTGGCTAACTCACTCTTTGTCGACTCCATCAGTATCCACTGGTTTCATCTTTTCTTCCCGTGCCTTGCTTGCTTTTTGCACAAACTCTCCCTTCGCTTCATCACCCAAAGCATCAAAAAGGTCTTGTGTCACCTGTTTGATGACCGGTAAATGCGCCCCCCTCTTAAGCTTTCCATCAACGGATTGAGCTTTCATCTCGGCAATTCTGCGATCGACTGCGGGCTTGATGACGGCTGAATAGTTGTCTTTGCTGAACGTTTGAACGGCTGAAAGACTGCGGCTTTTGGATCCTTTGCCTTCGAGTATCGTATCCACCGATTTCTTGGTAACCGTACTTGTTTTCAAGCGTTTTGTCAAGTCGTTATAGAAAAAGGAATCAATTTGCTATAGAATAGTATTGCGTTAGTGCAGTTTAGATCGAAAGTTTAAGATTTAAGATTACCTTCTTTCGCTTGACCACGAAATGTCCATAATGAGTGTGTTCAATTGCGGGAGCAGTCAGTGGCGGCGCTGAGGTGGTCTCATACTTCCCAAACCACTCATTCCAGAGCTTCGGTCGGAACTCAGTGTCCAATGTACGGCTAAGACGGGCCTTGTCGAATGCAGCAACTTGGGATTTCAAGAAAGCCTCCTGCTCAGCCGAAAGCCAGCGTTTAGGCATCTAGACAAGTGACCGATAAGTACAATAGAATTCATCATGTTGCCGAGATAGACATACAGTTTGGTATCGGAACCTTTTTTTTTTTTAAAGAAGAGAGGTAAAAAAACGAGTCAACTCTTGCACACGTGATATGGGCATTGGAAAGACATTTGGTAGTACTACAAATGTGCAGTATGTACATAAAAAAACCCCCACTTAAACCAGGCCCTGCCTCCTCAGCCAGATATAGCGGTTATGGAACCAATGAATGATAGCCTAAATGATTATCATCAGTACAATTCAAATTCGGAAGTAGTATACTCACCACCTGCCTCGATCGCATATCTTGCGCGAATGCTGCGGCTTCGGTAGCCTCCGGTACTCTCTCGAATTGGTCTACCCATTCGTGCATTACTCCTGTAAGGAAATCTCGGACGTTTCTTTGATGCAAGGCCTCTATATAGATCGGAATCTTAGATAGGAGGAACGATTCTTGCTCAGGAGTGACCCAAGTTCGCCGCATCTGGCAAAAGGACTCTATTGAGAATACGACTTTGCCAAGACCTGGTAAACTAACCTTGTATAGCTTTGGCTTGAAGCTTGAGAACTTGAGATGTTGAGTTAGAGATGGAACTTCTGTCGGGACTCGGCATGTGCATCGGCTAACGGCAATCTCCGTAAACTGTACAGTTTTAATCTGCTCTCACGCTCACTGTTGATTGCCTTCAGTCCTACTCACATCTTTACTTTCCACTATCTCCTCTCCATCTCCAAAAAGATGCCACTCGACCCAGAGACCCTTCCTTTGCGTGTTCGAACCCTTTTGGAGCGTCTCCAGGCGTTGCGTGCACAAGGGCACGGAGATGAGCTGGCGGCTGTAATGCGATCAATGTCGGATCTGATGGCCATGTTAGCAATTGCTACCGATGGTTACGACCCAGGTATTTGGCCCATTCAGTCGCTTAATCCTATCTGACTTACCGTATTTTTTAGGCTGCCGTTGTTCTCATGAGCGTAAGTCCACTGTATCCATGTCGTCAAATCAAGTACTAAGTTTTGCTCACCAGATGTTGCGGGCTCAACGTTGGATGCCAATGTGCTTCAGGGCTCGACGTTGGATGATGGTAAGCTTCAGCTCCTATTTACTTCAATCTCAACTGACCTTGACTGCAGATTCACTGACGAGTACTACTTCCAACTGTGCGTATGCATTAGCTTTCTATCTCTCTTTCTGTCTAACACATGTTATAGCACCTGAATCGCAGGAGGTGACCTCTCAAACCTCTGAGACTGAGTCCGACATTTCAAGTCTCTTTTTCACTCTTGTGCTCAACGACGACTCGTCTGTCACCCATTTGGGCCCTTCTGCCCCTGCTGCAGTTTCCACTCCTTCGGCCTCAGCCTCTGCCCCGACCGAGTCTGATTCCCCTACTCCAGCTACTTCTACATCGGTTGCACCCTCAAACTCGAGTATACACCACGCTCCAGCCTCCGTGCCTCTCACCAATTCTATGCCCTCAGTTCTTGCGTCTGCAGGTTCCGTGCCGGCTCTAGTCTCGCTTGCTGCTATGCCAGCTCCTGCTCCTGCAGTCACGGCCCTTCCTCAGCAACCGGCTTACACTGGTTTGCAACCCGCTCCCGCAGATGCCGTCGCACTAAGCCAGCAGCAGGCCCTTGGTGTTGTTACAGGTACTGCTTCTCTGGATGTCCTTCTGGTTTTGTACCGAGGGGCCGACAACATTCCTCCTATCCTACCCACCCCTGCCCAAGAAACCTTGGATGAACCATGCTGGTTAGTAACGAAGGGCCGAGGTTATGGTTTGTACTTTGATTGGTATGTTACCACACTATTTTCTTTTGAATTTTGAATTTAATGTTTCTAGGCTGGATGCATCTCCTCGTGTGTCTGGAGTCTCTCATGCCCTCCATCGTCGCTGCAAGAACGTCGTCGCTGGTTACTCGGCTTACTATCGTGCTCGGGACAATGGTCAACTTGCTAACCTTCCTTAGAGTGGTTGTTAGCTCTAGGCTTGTGCGGTGTGTGAACGTGTATCTCTCTCCCTGCCAATATCTACCTTCTCGCTATCTACGTTCTTGTTATCCTTTGCTATCTTGCATGTTATGTCGTTAGAATACCTACACTACATCTCTATTCTATTCATTGTGTCTCTTTCTTGGTCTTTCTTGCTATATGTAGTTTAAAAATTACGACTGCTCCAGTGTACTGATTGCAATATCCCACTGTCTCTCTCACGATCTCATCACGTCGCCCTACGACTTCTCCTGTGCATTGCCCCCTTCTCTTCGTATCATACAATCTCATCACGTCGCCCGATTATCCCCCTTCCTATCATATCATACCATCTCATCATGTCGCCCGATATATCACATATGTCACTTGTTATCCTTAGCCATTCGTTTGCAATGACACTCGTTGAACCTAAAAAGCTTGAACCTTGTTAGTGCCTAGAGACTTGTAAGTTATGCGTTATGCACATGTGAACTTTGTGTAAAGCCCTTTAAAGTTCTTAAAGTTCTTAAAACTCTTAAAACTCTTAAAGTTCTTGAGCGTCAAGATGGTTTATTCACAGTAGCTGGTGTTTCTGTATTTTGTTACTGCTGAATTGATACTCTGTAGTAATCACAGAACCTGAACAAATAATTTTCCGGTGAAAGATGGGTTATTGAATACGGCATTCCCAGTACTTAGATTAATTCATATGACCTGACGCGGACGCGTCAACTTTACCTACACTTTACTTCTCCACTATCATCATGGGTACCGGGCGGCCTAGAAAATATCACACGCTAGAAGAGCAAAAGGCTGCAAAGAAAAGGTGGAATGACAAGTTCTATTCCAAGTGAGTTTTCTCCAAAGATCTAGCATACATCCGTATTCATAGTAACTAATTTACTAGCAACCGCGACAAACTTAAACGACAACGGGATACCAAAAATATCACCAAAAAGAAAAAGCCTCCAAGGTAAGGAGCCTTATTGCATTCTTGACATTCTTATTGATGATTCCATAGGCCTGCTGAAACGTCTGTATCAAGACAACTAGTCCAGTCGACTCCAGCAAAAACTAACAAAAAACGCATTTCCGAGTCCAACTCACCTCTTCCCCCAAGTTCACCCCCTCTTCCCAGCTCCCCATTAGATGCTCCCAGTATAAAATTTCCCGAGACAACTAGTCGTTTCACGCCGCCCCGATTCCAGCGCAATAGGAGTAAATTCGTGGTCTGCGAATCTGACTCAGAGATACCGGAAAATAACTCTGAGTCTAAAAAAAAGCAGAGACAGGAAGAGGACGACTCAGACAATGACCTTCCTATGGCATCGTCAGTCGAGACCAGTCCGATTGCATTACGCTCCCCCAGTCTTCATCCAGTCGGCTCAGTTATCTATAATGCTCTGATGGACAGAAGAAAAAATGGTCGTAACGGGACTACAAGAATCATTAGGAGAGACAAGGCATAGAATTAATACTAGATATCTTGTAGTAAAACTATAGTATATGTAGTAAATTGAGGCTGTCGACCTGATGCTTCAAACTCTAAGTCAGGCTTGGAGCGTCAGGTCGATTGTTTTGTTTATTCACCAAACTTTGAGTCCCTTCTTCCATTACCTTCATTTGTTGCTCCTGAACAGGTGAGTATTATAATATTAACTTTCCTACTTAATTTAACTCGCTCATTAGCAGTGTACAATGAGAAGTGAATACACTTCTATATTTCTAGTATCCAAATCTCAACAACATCCTCGAACTCTCAAACATTCTCCCCATCACTCCAAATTCCATTACCTACGCCTCACACCCACGGGCCAAGCATATATCTCCCGAAAGCGCTTTCTTTTTATCGATGGTTATGAGGAGCAGCTCTACTCACCGTATCTTTCGGACCAAAATATATTTTTCGAACGCGCACGGAGCATCACAAACGTCCTGCTTAACCGCTGAGTAGTCTCTCAAGAATCCTTCCTCTCTTTCGTATGTGGAGCCCCACAAAAAGATCTTATCCGACTTACAAGGCTTTTCAAATTGCGGCTAATTCTAGTGAGTTTGTATTCTCAATACTATTTACAGTTTGATGACCGGTTTTCCACACAGATTGTATTGCGTGAGCTAATGGAGATAGGCAGAGGGGAAGATCTACACCCTGAATGGTCGGACTACTTAGAGAGAATCAGCGAGTGCGATAGCTCTGAGGACATTGCCAATTTGAAGGAGTTCCAGGACGATTTTTAGATTTTATCTTATCTTTCAATAGTTATCTGTGTATCTTGAAAAAAAAACAAAGTTCAGCCACAGGAATGCCGTCCTGAAGCCGTTGTTAATTTTCTCATTCCGCTGGCCAAATTAAAGTTCGAGACACAAACGCTACCGACAGGATACAGCCTGGCAAATTTTGCAGACATGCAAGAGTCGTCGACAGTGTCACCATCGCCCCCAGAAGTAAACTATCATAATTATTGTGATCACTCCCCTTCACAGCATTGCCTATATGTAAGCTTTATCTATCTCCATAATCTCGATCACTCAATATGTCATTCGGCTACTCAGGTATTACAACGCTCCCAACCGGTACCACCTTTGTCCGAACGACTTTGGCCCAGTGGGGCTGTTTCCGCTGATGAACGTGAGCGTGAAGGCTTCATCCTTCATCTCATGCCCAGCTATTTGGCTGCACGCAGGGATCAAGAATTGGGCAAATTTCTCTCGTCTGTCTTGGATTACTGGCTAGATTGGTTCCCCAGCGATGTATTGTTTGGCAGTCCCAGAGCTATTTTGAGACGTTATGGAGGTGACGTATTGAAAGTCGAGCAAGCTATCCGGGAGAACATGCAGGAAGGAAGAGAGCAACTACGCCCGGTATGTTATTTGCTTTTACCGTGCCTTCAGGCTTTGATTTTCGTACAAAGCATATCTTAAGAGCTCTGAAGCTCAGTGCCTACCAGGGCAAGATACGACAAACATTTTATAGCTGGGAGTTCGAGCTTGAAATGGCTGTTGGGCACTACGACAAATGTAATGCTATCAAACTCCGTTCTTCTTGCGTCCCCCCTCGAACATCTGAGGAACACCTCAGAGACCTGGTTCGCATTGCCTATGAAATCTTGGATGATATGAAAGCCGACATTCCACCGGCAGTTCCTGTCCGCCCGGAGCGTCAATACGTTAGCTTTACTGATTTCAGGCCAAACTCGTTTTTCCAATTCTACTGGACCTGGTTGAGGGCGTAGCTACCTGTAGCAGTAATGAATAAATTGTACATACAATACATATATACATATCAAATTTGAGTCGATGTAGAATTTGTGACACAAGCTAGTGACACGCGTCTGCATCTCCAACGTCGTCGGCATCCTGGTTGTTCACTGGTCCGACTAGACTGACTCCACTCTCAATACACTATCCGCGCAATCACTGGACCGCAGCTGGACCGCATTGATGAGAATCAAGTCATACCTGTCGATACACAGTTGACACTCCCGGAATGGTTGTGGATGGTGGTGGACTGCAGGTACAGGTCTGTACAGGTCGACATATAGTAAGTCTGTCTTTATACTCATGCCTCTTGCTGACCGTGACCAGTTGGCCAGGGCTTGCTTATCGTGACCGGGCTAAATATTTGAAAATGACTCCACTTCCGCACAACCGCGCAATGTTGGACCGCGTTGAATCAGTTGGCCAGGGCATGCCTCTATCACCTCTCTTATCGACTCTCACTACCTTCCTCCATATATCCGTCAACACCCTTGTCGACACTCACCACCTTACTTCTTATTACCCGTCAACTCCCTTATCGACTCTACTCTTATCGACTCTACTCTCACCACATTCCTCCTGTCGTCATGGGTCGAGGCAAACGACAACACGGTAGCCCTCGAGGCTATAGGACCGTTAAACAGCTCAAGCGTCGTGCTGAACGACACTACACACTACATGGGACCCATTATTTCTTGGTATAGAATGGTTTGTAGAAATAGAATTCTAAAATCAAAATGAATCCACAAAAAAAAAGAATTTTTTTCGGTGGCTAAAAAGACAAAGAAGTTTTTTGTCTTTTGCCACTCCGAAAATTTTTGTTTCTACCCGGAGAAACAAAACGGGCTGTTGTTCCGATCATCGGGCAATGATCGGGTAATTTGTTTCCCGGGGTGGAAAAAAATGTTTTTCAAGTGGCAAAAGACAAAAAACTTTTCCTTTCTTTTCAACTGCGGAAATTTTTTGTTTTTTCTTGTAAAATTCTTTTGTTTCATTCAATTCTGTTTCTACATGCCTTTCTATATCAAGAAATAATGGGCCTGGAGTAGTGACAATCGGGCCAAGGACACAATCTCCAAGCTGAGCAGTGTGTAACCTGCAGCTGCGACGATTTTAGAGTCTGATACTGTTTATTAGCCTTCTTTTCATCTCCAGATTTTGGTCTGGAAACCGAGGGTCTAGGCAACAACAGCCAATACGTGGCAGATGTTGTGAGGACTCAGTATCCCGATGCTACTCCGGAATCCCTTCCATGCATCCCTACCGACGGTACCTTCATTTTCACTACGCCAGACTCTATGAAAAGTCGTCACCCTCGCATCCCACCAATTAGCGTAATACGTCTCGCCAAAATCTTGGACACCGACTCTATCAACATGATTTGTTCCTTTTACGATGCTCTGGTCGATGGCGGTTTCAGATTTCCCCCAGACAAACTAGACCGCAATCGCTCTGCGACATCCGGCGCACATCTGGGCGTCTGGAGCCATTATTCCCTGGAACCTATGGTTTCCTCCGACTCTCGTCTCACTACCCAAAAGTCGCTCTACGTCATCAATCTCATCGACGAGTTTCTCCAGTGCTTGAAGGACGTTCTAGTGCCGGTCATCAGGTCGGTATATCGCATGCATCTTCCCGGGCATTGGGCTCGACAAGAAAAGTACCATGGTCTTCTACACACATTCTTCTTTCTCTGAATATTGGACAGGGCACATCGTTTTGTCAAGACTCACTTCCGAGAAGGTCATCACCAAGAATTCGAAGCACGGATCTCACTCGACTTTGGCGGTGCCTTCTTTTGTACAGCCATAAAGGAGGGAGGTAGTGAAATATATCATCTGGACTTTCACGATGATCCAGACACACTGACTTGGATCATTCCTCTCGGCGAAGGATGGGAGGGTGGAGAGTTTTGTCTACCCCAATTAGGTTTCAAAATACCCCTTCAGCCCGGCCAAGTCCTCGGCGCTCTTACCCGTCGTCTTATTCATTGCTCGGCTCCAGCTAACGGCGGTCGAAGACTGGTCCTGACCTTATTCTGTGACAAGTGGATAATGAAACATAGTGAGGAATGGGTTGAATATTAGCTTATACTACAAAATGTATGTACAAAATGATGTAGGTTGATAGTATCACTTGTATCAATATTTTTGAAAACTGTCACTGCGCGCACGGCGTGTCTGAATCACCTGACCCGATAACGCGTTTGTCAATGCCTCCAAAGGCCAACCGAGGCACGCGAACTCATGCTGTCTCTATCTCAACCCCACCGTCTCTGATTCCTGCAAAGTGTGCAGCCGAGGCCCAGACCTTCATCCCGATATTCCAGTCTACCAGCTCTAATGTTTTCCAACCTTTCAAGCGTCTAATTCCATTCACTATCTCAGCTCACGATCTCCCATTTTATTCCCATCAAAAGTCAGATTCGGACCCACACCTTACTGATAAACCGAGAGCTTCCGAATACAACCTCTTCCCTGACTTACTGGACTTGGAGGAGAAGCTGCTGGATGAATTGGTGTTCTGGGATGACAAAGAAAATGCCGGTGTAGCCATGGAGGAGGTTGCTGGTGAGAATGAGGTTACAGACGAGCTTGCGAGTAAAGAGTCATCTAGTGGGTCAAAAAGGAAGGCCCGAGGAGTACGTTCTCATCTACATTTCTAGTGAAAATTGGTTTGATTAACGCATCCCTAGGACCCCGTCCTACGCAAATGGACACATACCTATGTAGACGAGTATTTATCAGAGCTTGTACGACAGGACGGTCGAGGTTACGCCATTAAGCAGGATATATGCGGATGCTGTTCATCTGCTTCTGTCCTTGCTGTGGGTTATCGCTGCTTGGACTGTATGGACTCTCAGATGTACTGTAGAGCATGCGTTGTGAAAAAGCACAACTTTTTGCCTTTCCACAAGATTGAGGTGCGTAGACTCATTGTCTCTCAGCGGAATTTTGCTGACCTCTTTTTTTTTAGCAATGGACTGGTTCCTTCTTTCTACGTACTACGTTGCATGATCTTGGACACGTTCTACAGCTCGGACATCAAAGTGGCGATATCTGCATGTGTTCTTCTATAACTCCTCTGATTGACATGACGGTGCTAGACATTGGTGGTGTCCATCGTCTCCGAGTGCAGTTTTGCAATTGTCATCAATCTGCAAGTCCATTTGTTCAGCTTCTCTGTGCTAGACTCTTCCCAGCAACAACTGAGCAGCCTCGCACTGCTGCAACGTTTCGTCTCCTGGAGCATTTCCAACTACTCGGCTTCGTATCCAAAGTCTCGGCTGGAGAGTACTATTCGACTCTCGAACGACTTTCTAACAACATCACCTGTCTCAATACATCGGTAGGCAAGATACTGTCTTAAGCTGGATGTCACACTAACTGTTCAACTCATTTTTCATAGGATCGTTACCGTGAACTCCTACGGATGATGCGTCAGTGGAGACTGTTAAAAGTACTCAAACGACATGGCCGTGCTCATGACCCTTCGGGCTACAAGGGTACTAAGGAAGGTGAATGTGTAGTGAGGTGTGCCGCTTGTCCTCACCCTGGTATCAATTTACCAGCGGACTGGAGAAACGCACCGGATCAGAACAAGTTCGTCTGTCTCTTTTTCCTCAGTCTGGTGTTTGATTGCTGATAGCAGTCCAGTTGGCTTTACACTCTTTTTCTTTCTATGGACGCAAATTTTCGTTGTGTTCGCCTAAACGTATCTTCAGAAGCTGTTGACCCAAGTCTCTTCAATGGCATTGCTTACATGATTACGCCTGCTATTGTGAGAGAACATATGAAGAACTTCGGTGGGCTTGGCGCTGACGACATCAGCAACTGCAACAACCACAAGGCTGTTCGGCTTGCTAGCATGCGCCGCGATGCAGGACTTGCTGTTACAGGACTTGCCACCACCGATTGCGGTCGACATGATGCTAAGCTTCCTCGTTCAATGTGCGACATGCAGGCCGGAGAACGGTATGTCATCATTTGATTGTCAATACTTTCAAAATCTGATCGTTTCACCAGACAGGCTAATATGGACTTGTGTTTACTATGTCACCTCGAACACACTGAGGTTGAGCGTGTTTGTACAACTTACGATATAATGTGCCAGTATCTCCCGCATCTTCCAAACCGTGTCCTCCAGTACCCCGAAAACCTTCGCCCTCGTTTCTTGGGAACGTCCTTTGTTGGACTCGTTCCAAAATTCCACCTTCCAGCTCATCAAGAAAAATGTCGTCTTAATTTTAACCTCAATTACTGCAAGCGAGTCGGACGTACAAACGGGGAAGGTGTCGAGCGGGGATGGAGTAATATCAACGCACTTGCGGGTAGCACCAAGCATATGGGACCAGGCTCCCGAAGCGACACTCTGGACGATCATTTTGGTGCTATGAACTGGAGGAAACGTACATTGTATTGTAAGTATAAATCCTCATTGGGTAAATAACCTGCTAACTAGTGTTGCAGCGAAACAGTTTTATCGATGGGCAACCGAAAATGCTGAGAAGCTGGGCGACGCCGTTCGAGCCTTTCAAGCCTACAACCAAGGCGTTGATGAAGAAACTCGGGAGAAATGGCGAGAAGCTGTAGAAGACTGGGAAGAAGATCCAGACGGGAAAGTCAACCCTTACCAATCTACAGTGAAACGTATGGTTGTTTTCATCTTTTTCGCCATGATTCTGATAATATCAACAGCGACTACCTTTCACAAAGCTCGACTGGTGCTAGCACAAGAAGAAGCGAAGGAGTTGGAGAAAAGTACACGTAACATGGTCGCTACCACTGTTTCCGAGTCTGCCTTTCTAGTTGAAGGTCTTGAAGTCAGGGAACAACAGTATGCTGTAACTTTCTTTGTATTCATGTTGATACCAACTACCTCCGACGCAGGCGCCGTCTTCAACAGGAAATGGCAGATCTGAGTCCGCATGCAACCGACCTAACTCGAAGCAAGGTGTTAGAACGAGTCAATACACTTCGGCGCCGGCTGGAAGCATGGTGCTCGTTACAAGCACTGCTGTTTCCGGCTGCAGTTATTGTTCGCTCTGACATGATGTCCAGCGACGCATATAGTACCTGTGACGTTCCGCTCCTTCTCCCTTCCGAACTCATACATCATTCCACGTGTAGTCTGTCTGCCATCAAAATACAATGGGAACTAGAATATGCGCAAGCCCATGACATGCTGAACAAGATATGCGAAGGGCTTTTGACACGAACGTACCTCTACACCTGGAAACGGAAATATACTCACGGTCAAAGGGACAGCACATCATCCTCACGCACCATTGCCAAAGTCCAGGCCAAAATCAACAGTGCATCTGCACGTTACCGGATAGCAAGGCTGGCCCTCTCTAATTTGGCTTCACACATGAACGCTGCAGGATGGGATACTGTTTTGCGAGAGCTAAGGAGGGAAGATATCCGACCGCTCAATCCAGACAACTTTGATCCCAATAAGGAGGCGGCGGGGAATAAGGAACCATCCTGGATCTGGTGCACAGCTAATGGTGGAGGGAAGGAAGATATGCAAGACGGTAACGATAGTTCAACTCATTTAATGTACTGTTTTACTCACTCAAGTTTGGACAGCTCTCCGAATGGCTTGGTGCAAGGCTCGCGCCCGAGCACATCGCTACCAAGAAGAATGTCTTCTTCTTCAGGAAGAGATGCGACGTGTACTCAAGACCTTCGAGTTTGAAGCAGAGGTCTGGCATAGCCGAGCGTTAGCTGTAGAGGCTAGAGAACTGTCACCAGAGTGTATGGAAGGACAACGAGCATATGCTCTGTATCAAAAGCACATAAGGGAGGCAATGGCTCGTGATTGTAGGTCCAAGTGGAGTACCATACCGGCAACATTTACTGAAGGAGAAGGGGCTATTCCATTGGATAATGCTGAATACAATTTTGTATAGAGCAGTACTTGATTCACAGTAATTTTTGAAGACGGCGACATTGGTACCATTAGTATAGAGCAGTACTTGATTTACAGTAATTTTTTAAAGACGTCAAGGTATCATGGACCTGACTAACTTAGGCAATGGCAAGCCATGGACCTAGACCACGGCTTGAACATTTGAGCTAATGTGGAAAATAAAGGTATCAGAGGCGTTGTTGTTAATTGCTGTTGCGTGAGAGAGGTTTTTAAAAAGGGCATGCTGTTGTAACAATCGTTTTTAAAAACTATAGATGTTGCTCAATAATAGGTTTTTAAAAATTGCCGCGTCTAAGGGTGGACCAGTTGCACCTAGACACTACATGGGACCCATTATTTCTTGGTATAGAATGGTTTGTAGAAATAGAATTCTAAAATCAAAATGAATCCACAAAAAAAAAGAAATTTTTTCGGTGGCTGAAAAGACAAAGAAGTTTTTTGTCTTTTGCCACTCCGAAAATTTTTGTTTCTACCCGGAGAAACAAAACGGGCTGTTGTTCCGATCATCGGGCGATGATCGGGTAATTTGTTTCCCGGGGTGGAAAAAAATGTTTTTCAAGTGGCAAAAGACAAAAAACTTTTCCTTTCTTTTCAACTGCGGAAATTTTTTGTTTTTTCTTGTAAAATTCTTTTGTTTCATTCAATTCTGTTTCTACATGCCTTTCTATATCAAGAAATAATGGGCCTGGAGTAGTGAGAACTACTAGGGAACAGTACGGGTATCCCGCGGGTCAAATTTCCTGACCCATACCCATACCCGCCAATACCCTTACCCGTCTGTACGGGTCCAGGGTTTGGACGGGGCAGACGGGTCAAAGGCAGAACCCGTGGGTTACGGGTATATCTCTGGTGCAGGCAATCGAGAAAATAAAGAAGAACAATTTTTGTATGTTTACACATATCTAATAATCTACAGAGCCTGATGCGGAGCTGGAAATTTTGAGGAATCTCGAATGTGCCGAACATTGTGACAGGCCTGTTCAAGGCCTGTTTACCCATGTGATGGGTACGGGTTTCTGACGAGTTGCCATAAGGCAACCCGTATCCGTACCCGCCATACCCGTACCCCCTAACCCGCCATTTACCCGCATACCCGCGCTATTCCCTAAGAACTACCAGAAAGGCCTGAAAAACTAAATAAAAGAACAATAAAAACACGTCATACAACACACCTTTTTCTCTTCGAAAGTAATCTTGCAATGCAACTGGTCCACATCAGGATAACAAAGCCTGATCCCGCTATCTCTATCCCTTCCAAAAGTCAGAACTTCGGTGTCGATTCCAAACGCGACTGCTACTGTGTTGGCATTTTCGGGGACATTTTGTTTCAGGAGTGAGAGTGTTCCATAGCGCCCTATTTGCGTAGCATCCGGAAAAGGTGAGGAAGTTGAGCTCATCGTGCAAGACGACGACGGACGGCGGTGGTTCGAATTGAAGGTTGGTTTGATGTCACCACTTGTATCAGGTGATCGCGCGCGCCCTTCCCATACGATCCGAGTCAATGACAGAGATATCCCTGAACTCGTACTCCGGTGTGTAAATTTATACCTTATAAACGAATCTACATGTCTAGCTAACTCGTTTTAGACGTATATTTACAAAAATCTTACCACTCATCCACATTGTCTTTCAGCTCGTCCTTCTATGAAAATTAAACGAAATTAGTCTTTATCGGCAAGCTTTTTTACAGCGGATCCCATGGCATTATCGTTTTTGTTCAAGAGCCCAAGGAATTGCATTCATTATTTGCTGACTCTGACCTTTGTCTCGACAACTAACCGACTCGGATCAACGACTCATTCTCCCGCCAAGTCATGTCATCGTTCCTGGATTTCTGCAAGCATTATCCGAGTCTAGGAATGAGAGTACTTACCGTATCGGGGAGATTCCAGATATTTCTCGCGATTTCACCGCTTCATATTCCTGCCTCCGACTTGTTCTACTTTCAAGTGTAAAATAATTCCTCTTTCTCTGTTTGAGCGAGACTAAGGCAGGAGAATCTTGATACTTCGATTTCGCATTGAACGAGTCACTTGGGCTTTCATTCGCGTATACTCGATAAATGTTGAGTATCTATTTTCCTTTCAGGCTGTCCCATTTTGTTATCAATTCAAGACTAATGCCTGCCCACTTACGGATCAAAAGCCCTACATCAAGTCTTACTTCTTAGGTGTTTCTCAACATAAATACATGTACAGTAGAAAGAGATTGGTTCGGTGAGTCTCGCTCTTTTTTTTTTACTGAGGAGTTGGTCGATTAGTGACGGATCCGGATTCTAATTGTCAAGGCATTCATAGATTAGCCCTCATCGTTATAGCTCTCTAAGACAAATATACTGATATGATGAGCCAGATGCGATGACACAGCCATTACTAGGCCCAGTCACGATATATATCGTCAAGCCAGTGGGATTCCATGACGACGCAGCATTTACTTCTCTCTTCCCTCCCCTTTGGTACCCACTAATGTCTGGCTCTAAAGACGGCAGGGTACAAAGATATTTAATTCTATCTCCCTACTTCAATAAATTTCTGACTCGATAGCGGTCTAGGCTCAGCTTCTGAAGGTTGTCGTATATGGGGATAATGGTGCGTCGCAATCATTTGAACACGGCCTCTTACTCTGATTCCAAGAGAAGCTGTCGGAAAGTCTGCTTTAATTCTTCGATATATTCTAGGTATTTTTATGAGTGGAGGACTGTACGATCCTACAGGAGATGGTACACTTAGGGTGAGGGTTAGCTCTCAGTTGAAGGTGAAAGCTAAAAAGTGGTAAGTCGATTTTGATATGTTTCTAGCCTGAGTAAGACTTTAAGTAGTTAATACTTCACTAATTTTTCAAGTATAGGTCAGTTGAGAAGTAAAAGATTACAAAGCCTGCTGTAAGGCATACCTATAATGCTAAGCACAGTATTACGGAAACCGCATGTCAGGGATCATTTCCGTTGGATTTCAAACTCTGGGCCTCATAACTATCCTGCATTTCTTTCCGACTAACCCCTGAAAAACGTATACATTATGTATCATTCAAGTATCAGTGTTCTCTCAATGTATTTTGGGCCTGATTCCTGTTCCCCTGGTTTTTAATTCAGTCTTTCGTTGCGGAACCTGCGCCGTACTAGATATTGATAAGTACTGCAATACACAGCGGAAAAGCTGATCATATGCATTCTCATCCCCAATTTCAGGTTAGCACCTGTCAAAGCTTATCCCATTCACAGTGGGCCCGAGGAGATATTTTTCCTCAAATCGCAAGAGCTACCATCCTGAAAGATACCGCGGTAAAGCTCTTGACTCAATGTACTCGTATGTATATTCAAAAAACCTACCCTTGTATGCTCCATGCTTTTGTGTCAAACAGTATCAAGATATCACTGCGACCCTCATGATCACCGAGTCATACGCACTAGCGGGGAAGTCTGCCATCGATCTCGGTCCCCGGAGTTTTAGGTGATATCGCTGGTGTTCTCGCCGAAATGTGGCTATAATGCAGCTTCGAATCCGAATTGCTCCGCAACTTTGCATTGGTTTTTTCGTTAGTGCTTCAACAAATATCATTGCATTGATAGCATAACCCGGTTCGGGTCTTTCGCTCGGTGCGTATTTCTTTTTTGATCTATGGGTTGGTTTACATACCCCTTATTCCAGGTTCATTCAAGACTTCAACAAAAAAAATGTATGACACTATTTAGTGTTTTAGAGCCCTGCTTGATAGGGATAGGTCGCGAGGATCCAAGCCACGCGATTATCTGCGGTATCCAAGCCTGAATAATTCCTACTCCCCAACTGACGTTCTGTGTTTTTTTCTTAGATGAAGTGTGCAAGTTTTAGGTGAAGCTCGATCTTTCTGAGATATAGTTGCTTTGCGTAAGATACAAAAAATGACTTTTCGTGGGCGTTGCAAGTCCCTTCTACTAAATCTTCGTCCATCACCTCCCCGCCGCTTACCACCAGTTAGGAGGGTCGTCTCAGAATGCTGAACAGCACTGGATTGCTGATCCCCCTTCCCCTTGGCCACACGAAACGATTACAAGGCTCAGATACTTTGAAACAGATCTCGTTCGCCTTTCAGCTTGTTTTCCTGATCAAGAATCCAATAGAAACAAGAAAATAGTCTTATAAGCACCACGTTCTTCGATGATCAGAAGCAAGCCACATTCCACTCTTTGCTTTTCCAGTTCAAAGCACCGAGCTCCTTCATCACTTAACATCGTCATTTTTTTCGTCATCAAATCATCATGTCCTCTCAGGTAAAATGCAGAACCTGCGATTAATGACTCTTCCGTCTTAATTAACGTCAAAACAGAGCACTAGCAACTCTCAATCTGAAAACGCTAGAGTGCCCAAGCGTACGGCCATGGCTTGCCAATTTTGTCGAGGTACTTAGGACTCTTGGAGCTTGTCATGGGGATTCTTATTATCCTTTCCAGGTCGTAAACTCAAATGCGACGGAATGCGTCCGTCTTGCGGGAACTGTGATCGTCGAGGGTATCCGTGTTCGTACGTCCCTGTGTAAGTAATAGTCTACATATTTCTTCACTGATGCCCATGAGCTGACGAGTATAATCCCCAGTTCTGCTGAAAAGAAATAAGCCGGGGATAGAGGCTTTTCTACAAATTAGCCAAGAGATTGGTCGTCTTCTAACAAACGTTCCTGTAGCCGAACTTCAATCCCATAGATAGATGTCTCGTTTCATATTCTTTTGTAGCCCTAAGTACTTAGAAATGTCCTTTTCAAGATGTAGCCATCATATTTATTAATAGCTATTTTTCATTTGAATATTTATTGAAGATTTTCATAAGGAAGTAGAGACTGTAGGTACTTGTAAAAAAAGTTACAAGTACTTACAGTCTCTACTTCCTAGTAAATTTTGAACGTCATGCGGAGTGATACTATACAAGTACAAGTGGAACCAATACTTCTGGTATCCCGGTTGTTGCTAACGGAAAACAAGCTCAATTTTTACGTATACTGTCATCCACACGCCAAAATCTGCATTCGCCGTATCCCGCTATGGGAGCCTGGTCAAAGGAAAAAGGATTATTGGAGGTGTCAAGTCTCCAGAACTTCTCTCCTGTTGTTTGGTCGACACATATTTGCAAGTGTACGAATTGGTTGGATTAAACCATCAACTACTATGCAGTACACACTTTGTTCTGTCAGACGCATATTACTAAAACACATGAGCGTGCTCTCTAGACTTTTGCGATGCACATTTGATAGTAAACCTAAACCTACGTCATTCCTTTACGGAAAATGTTAGAGCCAACTACCAGCTTGAATTACCATGTCGGATCATTCAGCTTGAAGCTTTGCCACAAAGCAGAACCCTCTCGCCGCGCCGAAGGAAGATTGGCTCAGTATGGAGGTAGGTACATATAAGGAGGAGTTTTATGAGTCCCGCCGTGTAGTAGGGTAGAATTGCGGTAACGGGTCCTTAGCCTAGTTTACTTGCTAGACCTGTAACTTAGGCCTATTTACTTGCCTCTTATGCCGGTGGTTCTTTTTATTGGGTCGTGTCTATCTTACCCGGTTTTTTGCCGAAGGTGGGAAATTTGAAAATTACAGCTTTCCTTCTTCCACGACGGACGTCAAGATGCGCAGAACGACCAGACTGCCACCCCAGGTATACACTTTGCAGACCCAGTAGAACAGACTTGATGACCATTTATTACGAAGGACGTGACTCCTGATGCTTTACGTGATAATCCTGCATGCGCAAGACGGTTAGGATTTCTTGCCCGCAAGGATCCATCTGCATTTTCTAGCCTCCTCAGTGTCATATCTCATGTCACTCGCACTGTTCCGGAGCATCCTTCAGGGAATAATACATCAAAAGATCCCAATCTCACATGGATAATCGCGGCGTTGGAAGCTCTGGAGTATGTGGTAAAATATGACTCTTGGGGGCCGCCATCCCAGGAGATCATTGATTGTCAAGTTCGGAGCCTACAAGGACATATTCCCGGGGTTTGGGTGTGGATATGGCACACTTTCGACCAATATGTCATCACCCGGACTGCATTCGCATCGGCAAACGACGACAACAACTGTCATCAACAATACTCGACGCTCTGCTTCAGTCTGCTGGGAAATTTTATGAAGCATGATCCTTGGGCTAATTCTTTGATTTTGTCTCCCCATTTTTCAGAGAACTTGGCTCGTCTATTCCTCTATGCCATTGGGCTGGACCCGACAGTCCCGACGAACAACGCATATCTTGCTTCTCTGGAGAGAAGTGCCCTTTTTATGATGAAACATCCTTCCTGGGCTAACGAGAGCAGTATCATCGCACGGGTCCTTTTGGAAGATATGGTTAAAACTGCCAATCGAATCCTTGGACCCTTCATACGTTCTCTTGAACCGTGCGGTGTCATTCATCTGAAATGTATGAAGCGGCATTGCATGTTTTTCATGTTCTGCTCAGTCTCCGGGCAGTATGTCCACGTCGAGCTACTGAGACATGGTTGTGTTAGGTGGCTTTCAATGGTTCTGCAAAAACTATGCGCACAGCTTTTGAATACCCGTGTGATGACCGTAAAAGATGCTGAACAGATCGCAAAAATACTGAAACATATATTTTTCGAAATCGGAATTTCAGCCGACTTGTTTGGATACAAACCCCTCGAAGTGGCTTTACGACATCATTTGTTAGTATCGATATGCAAGTTTCTGGATTTTGTCACCCGGCAGCCCCCTGGCTCGCTGCCTCGGGAATTCTACTCTGCACAAAAGGACGCCGCAAAGTGCTTGGAGTGCCTGGCTACTCACACGACCAACATCAAGATCGTCTATGGGATCAGTCGAGAACTTAAATTGGTCCAAAAATCCGAGACACTGACGAGTCTCATTCATCAGGAAAAAAAAATCTGCTACAGCAAATATCTGCCAAGATATGAGTCATTGGTAACGTACTAGTCTTACTCCGGAGGAACTGTAGCAACGCGTAGCATTCGGTAGACAGCATACCTTGATTCGTGGCTGCTCCGAGTGATATATATGGTACGATACAAATCCCCAAGCAATCCGTTATAACGGTATTCCTAGACAGAAGCCACAATGAAATAACAGTGCCAAGTAGTCACCTCTCTGAAATTATGAAGCTTGCATGACTTTCATTAACGGCATACATTAACAGATCCAGGTTTGTTTTATTTTTCAAACTTCCTCCAAAACATCGTTTCCCTACTTGCTTATTTTTGTTAATTGGGTCGCTTCCCTGGAAGGGTTTATTGACTGTCTTATGATTTTCGCTGATATAAGGCATTCCACAGTTCTCACCCTCAGGGCAGCCCCGAGAGAATACTTATGCTGGCATGCTCTTGTTGCCAAATTACGGCGCCCTTGAACTGTACAGTTCTTATGTGACGTTGACTGTATTGCCAGCTCATTGCTTGATTCACCTCAACGTTTCTCACTGGACTTCAAGTTTCATGGCTTCAACCATTTCAAGACCTTGACGCACTTCAATGCCTCCTCAACTTCAAAGTAATGGACTTTAGTTCCCTTCAATGCTTCAAGGCCTTAGTGCACCTTTTCCCCTGGGCTTTTTTATATGCTATTCAATTTCTGCTGGCATTGACTTTTTGGGTCCTCCAGGACTCGATTTTCTACCGTGTCAAGTTGGTTTCAAATGACATTTGGAGCAGGTGCAGTGAAAAGGTTGTTCTTCTTGTCTTTCACACTTTTCTAATCCCGTTTCTCTGGAAACATTAGCTTTCTTCATGACACTGGTAAGTAGGCTTCAATACAGTATCAGCTCCTTATTAACAACTACCAGATCAGGGCTGTAATCAACAGGTTTTCAACAGGCATGTACGATAAACCGAACCGGCGTAACGGATTTACGGAGCAAGAGAATAAGTGATATTATGATGAGTACCTGGAGGCCTTGAGCGAGTGCAATAATCCGGTAGTCCTCCAAGTTCGGAGAAGAATGTACAAGCGTGCTTGGTAGGTCTTCCATTGCCCATCATTTGAACAAAATGATTCATAATATTTGGTTTCAGTGAGAAGTCAGGTGTTGACCCTCCTG
Organism: Stygiomarasmius scandens; assembly: GCA_037954225.1. NCBI lineage: Eukaryota > Fungi > Basidiomycota > Agaricomycetes > Agaricales > Campanellaceae > Stygiomarasmius > Stygiomarasmius scandens. The sequence continues at coordinate 28,988 of JBANRG010000133.1, read as the reverse complement.
TGGCTCAAGCTGCAATTTCAGATGCAGCCCGGGTACAAATGAAAGCATGTCTTTCAACAAGAACTGGTGATACTGATGCAGAGCAGGAGGACGAGGAAAATCAGGATACAAATGGAAATGGTAATGATAGTGATAATGGTCGCGGTTTCAATTAATTTTACACTAAATGCGATAAATACAATGATGCACTTGATCTGTTTTACTCTGGAGTGATTCTATATAAGTACTGTACATGCTCAGCAGGCATTGATACTACTTTTTATTACAGTTACGTGTCACTGATAGCATCTGGTAATGGAATACACTACATTGCTATTGACTCGTAATATTGAGACTTGGCGGCAGACTACCAGGCGCTACGGAGCAAGCTGCATGTGCTATGGATGCTACCGCTTGCACAATAAGGGGGGACGTTACTATTAAGATATTACCGATATACTCGCTACATAGCTTTCGGAAGTAACTTTTTTTTTTCCTGATGTTTCCGACAGCTCAATGCTCAAGCTTTTGGACATCTTCGAATATCGCAATAATCTTGTTGAAAACGAGGTTACGCATTCTTATGCTTCGCACATGACGGAATGTGATAATGAACAGGTAAGCTTCTTAAGGTCTGAGCTGTTCGTTCATTCGTGTCTTGTATAGTGCACCTCTTCTTGCGGCAGCAGTATATCTCTTTACCGTTGCACCGGTTGTCATCAAAAATTATACTGCTCGGTACGATGCCAAAAGAAATGCTGGAAAGAAGGGCATCGCGATGCATGCAAAGCTTTTGTTTACAACGAAGACATACGCTTCCAAAAATGTGCGGTATAGTTATTTTTATTTCGAGATCTGCCGTTAACGAATGATTCAGCTCCTGTAGATCTCCGATTTCTCGTCCCTCGCACAAATCTAAGGCGTCAGAACTGCTTTCAAAAAGTTCTAATTGACGGAGATATTCGAAGGAATCAAACAATGGTTCTCAGTCACCTCAAAATTCGACCATTCTTCCCTTGCGTGAAGGATGAACCCCCGGAAGACTCTCCGATCTTGAAGCTGGATTACACGGGTGTCGAGCATCCCATGGTGCCTCAGTTTGTCAGCTGGGGCGACATAAAACGATATGCTTGTGGTGACGGTCCGGCAGGCGAGCTAGGAAAGTTGATACGAGCATCGTTACATCACTATAGGACTGTCCCAGTTTTTGCTTTATTCCCGTGTGGTTCTGAGATGGTCTCAGTCAGTTACTGGTTTTTCTTTCGATCTATAACTTTATAGAGGCCCGCCAGACAATGATGCAGTGTCACTGGCCACTCCTGCCATAATGAATATCATGGCATGATATTTAGTTATTTAATTTTGCAATAGGCAAACACAACATCGCATAGTGTTGAAGATATGAAGTATATTCATTATATTAAAATGACACATTATTGAACAGTTTCCTTACAACTGTTTGACAGTGTGCATAGTATTTTTACGATAGCTTTGATTGTTAGGCACCTGTTTTTGGATTGATAGGTCTTTCTACCAACCTTCCATCGATGAGCTGGTGTGCATAGACGTGATAGCCGTATAAGCAATCGCTTTCGTGCAAAGAGATGAGGGGCGTACAAAGTGAATCATTGCTATTCCCTTAAATTATGGCATTCTCGGCATATGAAGAGTAACAGGACAGGGAAGATCTGTCAAAAAGGCTGATGGAAATGCCTGTCATTTTACAGGTATTCCTGTAAATAATGAGAATCGCCGCGCGCGGCTTTTGTTGATTGACGTCGTGTAAATGTCAACATTTCCTAAAATAGAAGTTTTCATTTCTACACTGTGACTGCCACGTCGCTGTCTTGTCTTTGTAGATGGACACCGTTGAGCACCCAGATGACCTCTCTGAGACTGAGATGCAGGAGAAGAGAGCAGACCCAAGTGCCAATGACTCTGAAGGCAGTGATTTTGAGTTCCATGTAGATGGTGACCGTGATGAAGAGGATTTAGACGTGAAGTTAGACATTACTGAAGTCAAGGAAGTTGCAGTCGAGCACGGGCAGCTCCGTATGTGAAACTTCTCTGCATTCATTTCTGATCTCATGTATACTAGTATCAAAATTTCGTGCTACAGTACCCAAGGCTGTTTCTTCTGAAGATAAAAAATGCAAACAGCGTGAATATCAACGAGGACGCAGGGCTAGAATCAGAGCAGAGAAACAGGCACAGCAAAATTCCAAGGGTAGTGACAGCAATCCTGCTCCAGAGTCTGCCGCTCCTGCACCAAAACGAAGGAAGAAATCTCATTCAGTTGACGAGGATACGAGTCCAGCAGTAGTTCCACAGCCATCTCCAAAAAATCTCATTGCATATATCCATATTCTCAAAAATACTGTGACTTCCACTACCAATAGCCGCATGAAGGCAAAAGCTGCTGAGCAGGCTTATATACAACGAGGACCAATCCAGTTCAGTTCTGCAGTCTCATATTCTGAGTTTTTGCAGACACTCGCGAAAGCACTCCCTTGTCCTCCTGAGAACATTCGTGAGAACACACTGTTCTATAAACCTCAGAAACCTCAGAATTCCGCTGAGCTGCCTTTTGGTAGTGAGATCAGCTATACTGCCATGATAACGGAATTTGAAAGCCGTACATCAAGGCAAGGATATAGTATGATCATAAAAATGGATCCACCAGCAAAACCGACGGAGGAACCAGCGGTATGTTTTTGTACATTCGTTTTTCATTCATGTACTGATTTTGTATATAGTTTTGGGGAACCGGTGATGACACACAGCAGCCAACCTTTGATTTCACCATTGTAGAGACTCTCCCTGATCCCTCTACAAGTGTTAGTTCCCAGAAGGTTTGTAACTCCATGACTAGTTTCTATTCCTTATTTCTGACTCTATACTGTACATAGTTATCTTTTGATGCAAAAAATGCACCTTTCATGGAAAGACTATATGAACAGTATCCAATTGGCAACAATAAATTTTACCCACATTTACATGTTTACACTGATAGCAAGTCATCAAGCTGGAATTTGGACAATGTGCGATTATCAGTATGGGCATCCCACATGGTATGTTGTCGTAATCAATTTCTGGACTCAAAATAACTGTTTATACACAAAAGGCTCGCGGAACTGATGGGGTTGATGAGAAAAATCCTCCCAGATCCCCATGCTTTGATTTTAGTCAACGATTGAAGCTTCCAATAAAACCACAGGCATCTTCAGACTCAGAACCTCAGCCAGCAGCTTCTTCTTTTGTGGCTACTGCACCCACTATCACTGCAAGTTCCGAGTCTTCAACACGGGACCGGATTCTTGATGTCATGCTGATCAATATGCTCAACCAACAACTTTCAAATATGCCAAATATCCAGGCTATATCTCAGACTCCTGGAACTTTTCCTATGACCATCACATCTGAAAAACCATTGCCAGTACTCTCAATTTCTCGTTCTCCCTGCAAACCCGGCATTCATGTAGAGCTTAGCACATTCTGCTCACACTGTCATTTATCAGAAAAAGACATGGAGAGGCTTCAGGATTTGGAATATACTCATGGGTACAAAAAGTGATGGTCCTGTGACAGTCACATGTTGATGCTATGTCATTAATTCTAATATTCCCTAGCCTCTGTTGACCATTTTGGACATTTGAATGATATGTCACATTGATAGACTCCACCACTCTATATATGTACTTTTTTTACTATTCAACCTGTCATTTCACCTGTGAAAGTTTGCCCACAAATTTCTTACTCATTTTTAGTGTCTGTCAGTTTTCACAACTTTTACATCTAGAGATCATGGTAAATTCTTGTTCAAAAAAAATACATATATAGATCATGGCTGGGCCTTGCCATGGACAAAAAATCCCAACTTTTCTACTATTGCTTTTGAGAGAAAATCACTGCTACTTTATTTCATGTATCAGCCCCAGAAATGTAAGCACAAAGATTATGATTCTGTATTCATGCACAGTATTTGAGGACAGATTTTGAAAGCTCTATATCTCTGCTACTATCCACTTAATGCATGTCTACAAGGGTTGGTGCTTAATGCACAAAATAGAACAAATCAATTTTTGTCTGAAGGACCATCACTTTTTGAATGCACTAGTACTCCAGGTAACCGTGCTATTGAGGATTTATCAGCTGATGAATGGAAAGCTGTGGGTTTCAAATCTCTTTCCTGGAGTAATGTTCTTGAAAAGCACTATCTCTTTCTCAAAGATGTAAAGGGAGGTACATGGGATTCAAACACTGCCAGATGATTACCATTTATATACTTTTCTTTTGGCCTCCTTCATATATAGCATATAGTTATAACACTGTTGATATCAAAACTTCGCAGGTAGCCATATACAGTACAGAAATAAATTTTAGTTTGACTATGTAATCACTATATAACCAGCATGCTTGAACCATCCGTAAGCCATTTCTGCAGTAATGCAAGAGCAAGCTTCCAAAAGGATTGCAAATGGATCATCAGCTTGTTGAACCAGAAATGAATGTCGCCGTAAATATGCCTTCCCTGTTACCATGTATAGTCAAAAAAAAGCTAGCATCACATAAACAACTCACAAGTACTGAAGGATTCTTCAATGGGATTGAGATCAGGAGAGTATGGTGGCAGATAGAGAAGCATAATTCCTGGCCACAGCTTTGAGGAATGCTGTATAAAATAGCAAAGTATAAATTACTCACCGCAGGCATTCAAAACATCTTGAAGTGTCTCAGTATGATGAATGCGACAATTGTCCAGTACAAGCACACTGTGTTCATCTGGAAAGGGTTTCATTTTGGGAATCTGTGCAAATATCATTCATAGAAAATATTGAAAAAGAAGATAGGCATACCACGTCCTCTGTGATAAAGTCAAAAAAGTCATACGAGTCTAATGAACCTTCACCAACTCTAGCAGCGATATAACCCTTCAAGCTCATGGCTGCCACCAGACTATAGCGTTTTCCTCAAACAAATGGTTCAGAGACTACTGCAGGTGTGCCCCGAAGCGAATAGCCATATCTCCGAGACAAGGTTCTCTCATCTTTGCTTGATTCATCCACAGTGACAAACTCACATCCTGAACCTGAGAATTCTGTTTGAATTGTATCCATGTATGCTTTTCGACGGGCTGCATCACGTTCGATTGCAATCTTTTGCAGAAGCTTTCGGGTGAGTCCAGCCTTTGCAAGGTTGTCTTGAAGTGCAGATATCGATATAGCAATGTCATGGTGAACTGCAAGAAACCACTGCAGTTCATCAAGATATGTGTCGGGGTTGTGTGAATAAAGCTCCTTGACAGCGGTAAATGCAGCCAGGCCAATAATACGTGGACGGCCCCGTAAACCAGAGGGAGGCTTGGTGACCGTACCAAATTCATCAAAAATCTTTGCCCAGCGATAAATACTGGCCTGCGAGACACCCAGGGCAAAACAGATGTCTGACCGGTCCCATCCATATCCCCACAGCTTCAGAGCACACTCTTTCATGTCTGAACTAATCCTACGGTTCACCATGATGGAAAGCGTTGCAGACAACGTGAAAGTCGGTATGTAAACAAGTAACTTCTATTTTAGGAAATGTTGACATTTACAATCAACAAAAGCCGCGCGCACGGTGATTCTCATTATTTACAGGAATACCTGTAATTAAGTTTGCCGAACACATATAAATGGGCGAGGGTTTCGATCCTCCAATTCCTCAAGAAGATGGGGATTGAATGCTTCTTGTATACCACGCTCTTTGCAATTGTATCGTTCTCAAATCTGGCCTTGTCTCAACTCTCCATTCCATTATGATACAATCCAACACATTGCTATATTGCCCCGCATCACAGAATTCACGATGTTCCCCGTAATCGAACACATATCTGCAAGCTGGAGTATAGTCCAGGCCAACGGCGTTATTTTGCCATTCACATTTTCCAACGCAGTTTCTACTATAGAGCTTATGGAAGGGACTGTCGCAGCTGCTAGTAATAAGGTGCTCGACGTGTTATGTACGAGTTTTGGTACTGTTCTGGACGACAGTAGATTTAAATGAATTCAAGCTTAAAAAATTTCCTGTTGCAGATGTGCCCTGATGAGACAGTGGAATTATATATATAGGAATGAATCTTAAGATCTCCAATTTTTCTAGTGCCAAACAACGTCAGTGTTTTGACGAGTTACTGGTCACTGGTCAGCAGGTAAAAAATATAATTCATCACCAACTAGTTTATGGGATAGCATGTACTTATCATAGTATCAAAAAACAAGGGTGTCTGTTCCAAAAAGTTACTGACCGGGGGTCAGAAAAAAAATTAGTGGCCTGGCGGCCTTGACCTACCTACCTATGTATTACATAATTATCCTAATATAGTAATATGCAGTGCTAGCTTCATCACATCCTCATCTTCTTCATGCTCTTATAGTCTGTACACACCCAATTGTCACTTCCAAAGTCTTCCCCATGTCCCAGACAGCATATATGGTACTGATTAACAAGTATTAATCTATACATTTCTTCTTTACCCAGCGTTGTTTTTTGAAGTTTTCCAAGCCTCCCGAACCAATGCCAATGTCTTGATGGCAGTTCAGACATAGGACTTTACCATTTGAGCTGATTGAATCATTGAAACACTACTCCAGGCCCATTATTTCTTGATATAGAAAGGCATGTAGAAACAGAATTGAATGAAACAAAAGAATCTTACAAGAAAAAACAAAAAATTTCCGCAGTTGAAAAGAAAGGAAAAGTTTTTTGTCTTTTGCCACTTGAAAAACATTTTTTTCCACCCCGGGAAACAAATTACCCGATCATCGCCCGATGATCGGAACAACAGCCCGTTTTGTTTCTCCGGGTAGAAACAAAAATTTTCGGAGTGGCAAAAGACAAAAAACTTCTTTGTCTTTTTAGCCACCGAAAAAAATTCTTTTTTTTTGTGGATTCATTTTGATTTTAGAATTCTATTTCTACAAACCATTCTATACCAAGAAATAATGGGTCCCATGTAGTGAAAGGTTCTTCTAAGTATAATATTTACTCATGTACTATATTTTCTGAAATTTCAAGTCTATATGTACTGGAATCTTGTCTTGGGTTTTTTAGTATCATGGCTGACTTGCTTGTGCTGCATTGGTTTTGAAAATGTCAAGCAATAAATTTGAAATTTATGACTAGAATTACACCGGACATTACATGGTATGTATATAGTGATAGCAGCAGTCATTAAAGGTGTCTTACATGCTTTGGAGGTCACCTCACTAGGGTGTCAAAAAAATTTTTAAGGACCTGGATGCTCGGACCTACCTACCTACCCCATGTCCGGAGTTCTCCGGACCAGGCACCCTTGTCAAAAAATGATCCAATATGTATGAGAGACATTTTTGGTAACTCCAGGTACAATGTGTCGAGATCTTCGGTGCTGCATCGGGAATGCGTCGGATAGGCCCCGATCATCGTCCTTGGTAATGACAGTAATGATTATGAGTCATTACGCGATGCCAAATGCACTGCCAGTGATGTAACAAATGATGCCAAGACACTGGGGACATCATTTGTGCCTTCTTCCTCACTTATATGCTTGATGTATAGGTAGAAAAAAATCTTCGGCTGGTTCACTGGTAACTGGTTTACTGGTCAAAATACTGATGAAGCCTTTTTTTGAGGCCACTGTATCTGCAAGTAATTTTAAACAGTCCTGTAGCTTCATTTTGATTTTAGGACTTGTGAATGCCAGCAGGCCTCTGCTGGCCCACATACCCAAGTTTTTGTACTGGCACAAAACACAAATTTTTTGTGACTGAAAGTAAGTTTGAGATGAAAGACTTGGGGTATGTGGGCCAGTGGGTTGCCACTGGCAAGTACGAGTCCATTTATTATGTACCAGATATTGATACTCAACTAAACATTATTTTTTCTGTGGTAATGAGATATAATCTCTTTGTTCCCAGCCACAAAATAAATCTGAAGAATATTGTCCGAGTCAGTTACTCTCAATAGTCAAGTCACAAAATATAATAGATAGAATGTGAACCAATCAGGACAGGTTCATTCAAGAGGATGCAAGTTCTACCAATTTTCAGTGGGAGAAATTGGGGATTGGTAGCAAGATCTGTACCCAATTTATTTTGTAATACATAGTCCTGTGTATATACAAGTTTCTTCATTTGAAAGTTTTTAACTATAATATAGAAAGCATAGTAATTCTGGCAGGATTTCATTTATATTCTGACTGTTACTTACTCAAAATGGTTAAAAACAATTGAAGAATTCATGTATATTCTAGGTCCAAGTTAAAAGAAATACAAACAGATAGCCACAATTCATAGTCAAATAATATGGGTGCTTCTCCATCATTCTTCACCTTGACTACATGTAATCAAACCCCACAAAGTAATTTTTGTATGATGTAATGTTTCCAATAAAGATGACAGAATTCTCCAATGATCCTGTTGAGTGAGATACTTAATTGCACTTCAAGTACATTTGGCTATCTGTTGGTTACAATGTAACATATATAGCTAGAGAATTGTAAATTACAACCTATGTACAGTAAGAATGAATCAATATATGCTGTATGGTATATACAAATGCTGTCTCTTTATCAATTGATCATGTTCACAAAATTTTATATCAATAATAACATATATACCCTGATACTCTCAATAAACCTCTCATCAGCTTAAACTATATAGGCAAATACTTTCAGGCTCAAGACTTGAAGCAAAAATTGTCTGGTTTGTCCAAATGTCTCCAGTGAATCTGGTTCCCAATGATTGAAGTAATAGGACTACTGTTCATAGTTTGAGTGACATTTCAATTGTGTATTCAGAATGAATGAACTCAGAAGCAGGAGCAATTGATATCCTTGGTGCATTTATTGACAATCAAATTTTTTGTTGGAAAGTTGAGGTAAATATTAAACTTACATTCCATTTTGATGTTTAGCTACACTTATGAATTACTGAACATTTTGCAATTATATCCTCTAGGCCATATATATAAAAGAAACCTAGATACTACAAATACATACTAATCATTTACCAATCTATAAGAGCAGGTCTCAAAAAATATAATGTACAAGTTTATCTGTATATAGTTTCTTGGAATCAAATCAATTCCCACCTTCTTGTCCTTTTCTTGAGAGCAAATTGAGACATTGTAAGAAATCATTTCTGCATAAAGGTAGAAGTAATAGCACAACACTCTGCTCCTCTATACTGCCAGTTCCAACTCATCTTATGAATTCTAAGTTATGTGTACAATAAGTATTGAATCTTTTATGATTGGAAATGCTAAAGAGCTGGCTGGATATATTTAAATGCTTAATAATAAGTAAAATTTTAATAAAAACTCCATACATGAAGTATGAATACTTCATGAAGTTCAGCAATTGTCCCGACAGACAGAAGTTAGTACAAGTTTAAGACCAGTATTTATTGGAAGTTAAAAATATATACAATGGACAAAAACAGTAAAGACACTCCCAGAAACAACATGAGCCAGGGGAAAAGAAAGTTGCAGTGCATACAGGATTGTGCGCAAAACTATTAATCAAATATGTGCATGAAGAGAAATAAGGTTGGCAACCATCAACTGTCAATCCAAATGAAGTAATTTTTAAAACTTTGACATAGTGAAATCGCAGTGACCCGCAATGTGAGCCAATAAAGCCCAATAACCAAAATACAGTGATACTGAATAGGATTATATAACTATTGGGAGGATTTTTGACGTTCCTCCTGATAGTTATGTAATCAATACATAATTTAGTATGAGTCAACTGCAATGAGTAATAGATGAAATAAACCATTGATTGAATTGAAAACAAACAAAGACAAATGTTGTGATGTTGACTTCTGTAAGGGCAACACCTGAAAGTGTGAGGACTACACTCAACACAACTGCAGGTGGTGATCCAAAGAGTCTATAGTCAGTGCTATGTACATACATGAGGGGCATACTACGCACCTGCAGGTGGGGATCCAAAGAGAAAAACTCAAAGGACAACCACTGCAGGTGATGGGTATATATACTATCCATGACAGTGCGAGAGAAAGAAGTAGTGAAAGTACAATGGAAAGAAGAACAATGGAGGACAAGGGAAGAAAACAATGAAAGAAGACAATAGAGACCGAAACAATGGAAAATGATGGGGGATGAGTATAAGGTAACGATGTGATCATGGGGCAGTATGTAGAAATGGAAACGTGATGATGGCATGAGAAGAAGGAAAAAGGTACCGTACTGGAAGTCCCCTGACATTTACCCCCCTACTAGATCTGCAGCGACCTCGATGCAGAACGCCAGTTATTTGAAAGATCAGCTCTGGAAGTATGGATAGACTTTACCGCCTCTGGATACTTTGCATAGAACTCTGCCACTGCATTTGGGTCATTAACCAAGTCTTCAGCCCTCTCCCAAGAATCATCCTGAGGTCCATAGCCCTTCCAGCGAACAAAATATTGAAGTTTCTTCCAATGGCCAAACCTACGACTGTCCAGAATCTCTTCTACTTCCCATTCTGGTTCATCGTCTATGATTTCTGGTTCTGGTGGGGGGTCTGGTCGTTGGCCTGGAATGGGGTCTTCCTCATAACGGTCTAGCTTGATGACTGGGAAGACTGGGTGAATGAGTTTCATGGATGGTGGCAGCTTCAGCTTGTATGCTCCTTTTCCAACCTCCTGAAGAACAGTATAGGGTCCTAACCAACAATGACTCAGCTTTTTGGAAGGTCTGGTGGTCCTGATGTCTGAACCATCTAACCAAGCTTTGTCACCAGGTTGAAAGACTGGGGCTGGGTCCCTACGGCGGTTGTAGTAGCGGGTGTATTCTTCTTTGGCTTTGGTAAGTGCAGCTTGAGCTTCTGTCCATCCAGACTTCAGGCGATCCACAAACTCGTTGACTTCTTCCATTTTGGAACGTTGGACAGGTGGCTCAAAGCCCATCCTCGGGTTGCGGCCTGTGTCAACCATGAAGGGGGTCTGCTGGGTAGATGAGTGGACTTTGTTGTTATAGGAAAACTCTGCTACTGGTAAGAGTTCGTCCCAGTCATCTTGTAGGTGATTGACCCATTGGCGTAAATACCCTTCCAGTTCTTGGTTGACACGTTCTGTCTGGCCATCTGTCTGGGGATGATAGGCTGTCGAGAGCTCTTGTCTAACACCTGCTAATCTGCAAAGTTCATGCATGAAGTCAGCTATGAATTCATCGCCAAAATAGCGTGGGTCTTCCAATGGCCTTATATAGGCCGTAAGCTAACACAATCCTACTGCAAGTTGCATGTAAGGTCGGTAAGTACTTATAGCACTTACACTGTACTTATATTTTACTTACAGTAGAGTGGGTTACTCACATTATACTTACAATGAACCAGGTCCCTTATATCTTACTTATATCTAACTTACAATAGACTCTATTACTTACAAGCTACTTACAACAGAAGGAACACCTTGTATTCTACATACAGTTTCCCAATGTCATTACAATAAGCTTAGAGTAGACCAGCTTACTTATAATTACAGTTACAAGCCATGTATAATAGACCGTTACTAAAGAGACAAGGCATATGACATCATAGGCCAAAATCTCCTCCTTCGCTTAGTCAAGGAGGAGATTTCGGCACAAGCGTTCCTCAACAATGAACCCGTCGGCTATAATGTGGATGGAGACGGTGGTACTGGTTGTGCAGTTGTATGAGACAGAAGCGATGTTGCCTCGAGTTGCCTCAAGTTAAGGAGCCAGAGCGAACGGTTTGGAAGGGGCGGTACCAGGATAGGGTTTCCACCACAATCGAACACAACCGAGTGGATGAGAATATATCTGATTGCAAGTGAATGATGAAATGAGCATAACGCAGAGGTTCATCCACAGAGTTGGTGACTAAGGTCAACTTATCATCCTCGGTGGACCAAGGACCCGGATGAACTGCTCGAGAGAGAGCCAGCGCATCTTCTTTGCCCTCCTCAGTTTGCTAATTCCTTCTCGCAGCACACGTCTACTATCCACACAGAGCAGAGTCTTTCGGGCCAGAGGAGCGGGGTTGGAACCGTAGTCAAAAGGAGATGAGGTAGCAGTGGCAGACATTGGAGTGACTGCGTCTGAGGGATGGCGTATGTGGTGGATGGGGATGGAGGGTTAGCTCTGCTGCTGATGGGGTATGTAAGTTTTGGATGAGCCTTGCAAAAACCTGGAAAGAATGAGACGGGAAAAACGACAAGCTAAAGACAACTCACGACGACGATTGCTGTGAAAAGTCTGTCAAACCATTGTTGACGAACCAATTGAAGCCCGAAGTGGCGATGCTGGTGAAGAGACTTGTGGGGAGAATCGCCTGGAGCGAGCACAGGTGCGCTCGTGAACTGGGGGACCCTATTAATTAACCCTAATGGAGACGGACATAGCTGGATCTGGACGAGGAGCCATTGCTGTTGTTGTTGTACTCTGTACCGACAACGTTGATGTCACGTAGATCAATGTCGACGGCTAGAGAATGCGTGGTGGACTCGACGATGGCGTACACGTTTCCCTTCAGCTGCGCAGATGACGAATGTGGAAACTGCGCTTTGACCCAGGATTTGGCGTCTATGGTAACATAGAGATGTGATTCCCCATTGCTATGCGGCGACATGTCCTTCAATGCAATAACAGGGTATTTGGCCACAATGGTGAACGCAAAGACACCCCTAGCGTCTCTTCCTATGCCAAGGTCCTCGAGGTTCTTTTCGGTTTCGAAGAAGTCGGTACAGTACAGGAAAAGACTCGGCTGGAGGATAAAGAATGGTCGCCTGCATTTTGGTCGAAACCAGCACAGTAGATTAAATCGTCATGGGCCTCAGGTTTGACTATGAGCGAACGGACAACGTGTCTTCGAACAGTAGACGGCTGTCGTCACTAAATGCTTCTTTGGTATAATAGGTCTATCAGAAAGTTGAGAACGGCTTGCTGATATGTGAAGACACACCTCGTCATGGCAAATTGAAGCCCAGCCGAAGCTTTCTTCTGCGATTTCTTGGATTTGGGTTGGATTTCTTGGTCATTGACAGGTGGTGTTGTTTGTTGACGAGATTGTTCTCTAGCTGGAGGTTTCGAGGCTGAAAAGAAGATGACGATGAAGTAGGGTTGCCGTAGGAGACCCATGTGCCGGCTCAGGCTGTGTGATGGATGTTGCTCGACAAAACGCAAAGCCGCTTGCTCGCTGACTTGGCGTTGAAATAGAACTAAGACTCGGAAGACGTTGATGATCAGGAAGAAAGGAACGTCAGCGAGTCCGAGAAAAGGTGACGTCACATAGACTGTGACATGGCGTCGAAGGCAGATAAATCGAGGATTCGAGATCCACAATTTGAGCCTGATCATCGGGGTTTCGAGGGTAGAACCAGGAGGAGGAAGACACTTGCGTTCTCGCTCTCGTTCGCGTTCTTCTAAAAGGTTGGACCCGTATCCTAATCCCAGTCCGGAAACCAGTCTCAACCCAAGTAAACCATCACCGAAGAGTCTTCATCGCCGCTCGGAGATCACCATGGCGATAGAGTCGTCGCTGAAGGGACCACAGGGTAGACAGTAACAACCTGGCGAAGACAAGAGAGCATAGTCATATACGTTCTCGATAGCGAGATTATCCCGCTCTACGGTCGATAAACTGGTAGTCGTGCGTAAGACAATTCAGACAGTTCAGACGAGTCTTGTCCAAGCCAGAAGTGAGCATTTTAGCGAATCAAAGCCAGGTTACCAGCGAGCCTCTCAGATGTCTATGCGTCAAGGCCATCAAAACACGCCTTTCAACAACTCGTACTCACCGTAACATTAATAACACTCCCATTCAACGCACTAGTCATAAACAGCCTAAGTCTACAACCAAATCCAATCACAGTTCCTGCGTTTGCTTTGTATACACAGTGCGATTGGAACGACACCAGATCCGAGGATGACACCCATAAAAGTCTGTTAAAGGCTCAAAGGTAGATGGCGTTCTTAGATAGAGCCAACCCATTAGAAACACTTCTCGATTTTCGGCAAAAACGCACCTGTAGACTTCATTTTTATCGCAACCAAAAGTGACTTGTACGGGGCATTCGCAGCCTACTGTTTTCCGGTCTAAAGAAACACTGTTTGGGCAATGGCTCGAGGTTGCGTCGTCTCCGAGTATTGGGTCCGTTTAGAACCACGCACCATTATGGTTTACAAGCCATCTTGGTCTTTCGGCCAACGAGTCATGGAATGTAGGAACAAAAAAAACGAACTCGTGACTTGTGAGCGCGTCTCGCTTCTGACGCGTTTGTTGACGCAGTATAAAAACCGTCACGCTACGTTTTCGTTCCTTCGCTACAAACTCTCACATCAGTAAGGTCGGTTTGGGCGTAGCTTTCTCCTCCCTATCCTAGCCTCATACCTTCCAGCCAGGTAAGCTCTTTCCCTTATTTGGTTTAGTGGGCAGAATACTAACTGCTGTATACCCAATAATGTTTACTCCGGTTCCTATGTATTCGATATGAAGCCTGTGGAGGTTGGCCGCTCCGCAGGCTTCGATTCCAATACATAGGAACCCTTTCTGCAGGCTTTGAACAACCCTTCGAAATGGACCTTGCACTGGACTCCGACACACGAAATGTGGGGATTTGTCCACCATCTGAGACCACAATCTCAGCGTGCTACCCTATTTAGTTCATTACCTCTGAGTAATGTCCGTAGGCTGCCTTTGGTCGGATAGATTCTCTATCACTAGCAGTGTATTAACACCCAGTGAGCTGTGTATTCTTCTATCGAGTGCTGTTTGATGATATTGCATTTTATTACAGATTGTATTCATTCCTTTTTACCCCTACCACCTGAGTGTGCTAGTGCGCTATTGTGCTGTGCTCATTACCCTAGTGTAACGTCCAGTCAATATGCCGTGGTTTCGTCGTGGATCAAATGACTACATACAATACTTCCTTCAATCTCTTGATTTCTTACTAGTACTATTACTTACAGTTACCTGTTCTTTCTCCGCGCGCGCGTTTTTTGTTTCTTACCTACACTTTGTCTTGATTCAACGGATCACTTTACTTATTGATCTTTCTTTTTAAGTAAAACTTTTGACTTTGTAATAGACGGCATGGTTTCAATTTGCTTAAATTTTTGACCCTCGACTGTGCTAACCCTAACCTTAGTACTGACCAAAGCCAAGATTGTCCAACGTGTCGTGCTCATCTTCAGATTCATCCTCACTTTCCAACTCATCCACCTCCCGTTCTTCACCGCTACTTCCTGAATCCAAAATTTCTTCATCATCCCCTTCCTCTTCACCTTCTCCATGTGTTGGCTCTGCAAGCTCCTCAGCTTCCTCTTCTGATTCCTCTACCTCTGACTCGTTCATTACTTCACCATTTTTCTCATACCTGGGTAACTCAGACCATAATACTCCTGTACGCTCTTCTAACACCTGTGAAATATCCATGATTTCTTTATGGCCCACTCCTCCTCCACGAAAACGCATCATCATATCACGGTCAACAAATCTACCAAAATGTTAACTTGAAGATATCAAGCTTATACGCAAAAAAGATGATTCACATATTAACGTAGTAATAGTTCCAATCTTGACGTTCAATTTCCTTCTTGCTCCGAGTATAGACTTGATATTGACGAGCTATTGAGGTGGGTCCTAGCAATTCCTCGGTTGTGCCAAGCGCAAAGACAGGTTCCAAATGCACACTACGGACCACTCGTGCAGGATCTACAATGCCAAAGGCAGAATCATCAGAAGCTTCAGGAAAATATACCCGTGGTTTCCGTTTGGCCTTCCAGCCCCATTTCCACCTCATGTCGAACTGATACCAACGGACCAGGAAGAAAGGCAAAATGTGGATACTAGAATCGGTGCTGCCAGGCCCAAGATAGGTACACTCCATATGGAAGATTCCAACAACTCGTCCATAATAGTAGGGATGAGAGTTGGAAGTTCCATCCCAATCGCTAGCCAAGGTCATGATATCAGGATGGATTCGTGGGTTAATGGTATCACGTTCCCGTCTCATGTCGTACGAGTTGTAATGAATCAAGGCAGTCTGGTGTTTGAAAATGCGGTTATGATAAATGTCAAGCCCACGCCGTTCTTGAAGTGAAAAGCCTTTGTGCTCATTGCGACCCAGGATTCATGCCAGAGCATGGTCTTTGAGCTTGACAACAAAATCCTGTTACAATATAAGCCTCGCAATTAGGACAAAAAAAATTGTATTACATCAAGGGCAGGATCCAGCTTGTTCTCATTGAGAAGCTTTGAGATGCGGATGGAGATACGCTTGCTCAGAGATATTTGATAAGGTAGCGAAGGATTGATTTGGCCAATTCTCTCTTGCACGTTTACTTGCATCAGATCTTTTGTCTTTTTGAGACGCAGCTGTGTTCGGTTGCGCATTTCCTGTTTGGCCAACTGTCGAACAAAGTTGTGGCGGTTGGTACGGTGATATTGTTCTTTTACTTTGCGATGGCTGGCTTCGCCCTGCTCAAAATGCATTAGTATCACTGTATCGGTAATTACACACAACTTACGGCTTGGGCAGAGGTGCCGTCAGTTGTACCATAATATATAATAGCATTGGGATAGTGCGTTAGAGCATGGGCTTTGTATGTGTCAATATTGTAGCCCTTTGGCTGTGGTGCTGCAGAAACTATCGCATCCGGATTGTTACGAGTTGCTTGTTTGACACGTCGCTGAACCTCCCTCTTTGACTCGACAGTCTTGATTTCTGAACATGTCTTTGAGGAAAATCGCCGAAGAGCCTTTCCTAGTTCTTGGGTGTCACGGCGAAATGACCAAATGGTTGAATCAGTGTGCAGACGGAGTTTTGCATGAGCGTGCCATGATTGAAAGTCCCAAATCAAATTCTGAATGATAGAATCATGGGGCTCATCAACCAGGCCCTCGATACACGAGTTGATGCACTGCAAAAACGTGTCAGAAAGAAGCTATTGACTAATGAAAAAAAACACCTCAGGCAACCCCCTATGTAGACCTACTTAGGCTGCATAGATGGGGACAGTATTCTGGCCTAGGAGGGGTCAAATACCAGGGGCTGCCCCAAAGCTCTGGTAGTACCCAAACGACTCTGGTAGCTCCCTGGTATTAGCCAGGGACTGTTTTTTTGGCTGTGTTTTCTGCAGTTGGTAGCTCCCAGGTGCTCTTGGTACTACCCTGGGAGCTCCCTGATATGTCACTCTGTCACAGGGTGTCAGGAGTCCATTTCTCAGAATTTAGTGCTTTATGCACTGAAAAATACCCATATGACCTGAGCTCTTGCACCAGAACTAACTTGAAACAAGTGCATATCAATTTACAGGCTTAAATATGTTAATACTATATTTATTCTAGCCTACTCTGTAGCCCCTGTAGTTTGTAAATTATAATTTATCTATACACTATTATTTTATCTTCATGTCGTTCAAAGGCAGTCAGGAGGTCTTGTATCAAGTTCTGTGATAACTATAAGGATGGTGGTACAGTATATTTCTGAAACCATGTTATATTAACTGAAAAGTTAACACCCAAGCTACAAGATAAACTCACTCATCCTGTGGGAAGCAAAGTCAAGTAGCCAACCAGGAGCTGAAAGGATCTGTGATCCAAGATGAGTAGAAGGACAAAGAGTCTTCAACTAGCTTGCCAAATACTACAGCAATCACACCTTGAGCTTTTTGTTGAAATAACCTATGAATATTATTATACTAAAACAATTGGGTATTCACACAACATGGCCTTGTGATAATATGGCAATGGTGTCCATATACAAGTACTTTAAATTATCATCATCTGAAATTCAGGATGACATGCTGCAGAGAGCTGTAGAGTTGGTATTTTGTTTGAGGAGCCTGGATTGGTATATAGAATTATTCAGGTAATTTTAATTCAAACTCCAATTACTGACTGGATAAGGGAAAACACACCAAGAGAAAAACATGTCAAGATAAAAACAGTCAAGAACTAGGCCACTATAGACACCTGTGGTTACTCCTTGGGTGCCACCAGTGATCAACTGAACAGCTGTGGTAGCACCCAGCTTACTCCCTGGGTGCTACCAGTGATCAACTGAACAGCTGTGGTAGCACCCAGCTTACTCCCTGGGTGCTACCAGTGATCAACTGAACAGCTGTGGTAGCACCCGGCTTACTCCCTGGGTGCTACCAGTGGTCAACTGAACAGCTGTGGTAGCACCCAGCTTACTCCCTGGGTGCTACCAGTGGTCAACTGAACAGCTGTGGTAGCACCCAGCTTACTCCATGGGTGCTACCAGTGATCAACTGAACAGCTGTGGTAGCACCCAGCCCACTCCCTGGGTGCTACCAGTGATCAACTGAACAGCTGTGGTAGCACCCAGCTTACTCCCTGGGTGCTACCAGTGATCAACTGAACAGCTGTGGTAGCACCCAACCCACTCCCTAGGTGCTACCAATGATCAACTGAACAGCTGTGGTAGAATTCACAAAGACATAACTCATTGTTGTTAAGGATAAGATAAATATATTGTGAATATTTAATAAAAAGGTGGGATGAAGAATCATTGACACTGGAATTAAACCAGCGCTTACAGGACTAATATACGAGGATATATAGAACAGCCACTGCCACACTAACCACTGTGCTAATATACCATAACAAAGTGATAAAGGAGGGTCCATATATTAGTGTATGTATTCATACAAAACCTTAAGGGCCCATTCAAAAACAAAGACGGTCAATATCAAACGTCACCTGCAAGACAGAAATACCTTATGAATAGATTAATCACTGCCGCATTTACACCTCGGCCTTTACCGCTGTGCTAATATGCTGTTGGAACATTGCAAAACATGCTCAATCTAAAGTCTTAGTCTATTGATACTGGAATATGCATGACAGCCTGTTCTCAAGTAAAAACATTTCTTTGAGAAAGTCGGATCTTCAGACAAATGCAGAGTAGATTGTTATAGTCAAAATACAGGAAGCGTAAAATATGGTAAGCAATGGTTTACAAACGTAACTACACTGGGTCTATCCCCCTTTCGATGTAAGCCTAGGCTGCTTATCTCGTGCATCTCTCCTCATCTCCCTCCATTTTTCTTTAGTCGTCATGAGCCTTCCTTCAGTATGATGCTTTTTGGGACGTTTTTGAGGTCGCATCGAGGTCTCTTGATCGTTTCGGGGTCGTTTAGGTTCTGGATTACCCGTTACAGGTCGAGGCCGGACCACAAGGACACCTTCTTGAGATAAACGGCTGGGTCCTGCTATCGGATTGCGGTCGGGTTCACGGAGTGGGTTATTGGAAACTTTACGAGGCTGCGAGTCGATAGGGGGACGAGGAATCGAAGTTGATCGTGAGGACCGGTAGCCTCCGTAGGCTGGTTGTGTGGAAGGTTCTATGTCATCGGGTTCACTGCTAGCAAGGTAACGACTCTGAGCCCGTGCCGCCAGAAACAGGTTGGGAGCTCCTCTTTCTGGGCGTACTGGCGATGACAAGGGGCTAGGATCAGGTTCCCGGCGTAAATTGTCGTCCTCAGCCTCCGAGAAACAATAGTTTTCCCAGTATTGGGGAGGTTCAACCTCGAGACGCGCTGGGGAAGCAGGAGAGGACAGAGTTGGCGAAGCTGGGTGTTGCTCGCTGACTACAGGTGTCTTCGACTTGAGTTTCGGTTTTTGTTTCGAACGAGGGTTTGTTTTGGTGTTCGTAGATACTCCAACCTCTGCATCATCTTGACCTTGCTCTGTTTGCCAGTCTGTCGAGTGAAGGACAGAAGTGAGGGTGCGACCATCTACGCAAGATACAAGCGCTACGTCTTTTTGTTGATTGGGAGGAAGAGCTTTGTCCTCTAAGTGCTGCGTTAGCGCAAAGCAATCAATCGAAGTGAATAAGAACTAACCGTCACTCCACGAGACCACTCGTAACGCAGCTTTCCGAATGTGATCAGGAATGCTGGGGTTTTCCTCCTTCCTCGCCCAGCCTTCCCTTAATAACATCAACTCTTGGATTCGAGCAAGAGTCAATTGGCTTGGACCTCCTGCCTTGGGAACAGCATGATTGACCTTGGTTAAACCAGAGCCTGGTGCGGGTATGCCTTCAGGCCAGTTCTTGATGCAAATTTGGTTTCGGTAAGCGTAATTCGCAAAACTCTTCCATTTGAACTTCTTGGCTTTGATACCGAGTGTTCCTGCACAAGCCATACCAATTAACAAAGAGGAGAATAAAGAGAAGATGTTCTTACCAATATCATATAGTAATATCTGTGGAACGAGCGCACGTTCACGCTCACGATCGGTACCGACCTCAGATGCTTTGAGAGCCAGATTCTGCAGTTCGTCGCTAACGGCTGCGCCAACTTCGGCGTTGATACGTTCGTGACGAACGAGGGTAGTGACATCTTGAAGTTGTCGAGTAATCTGAGTCGGATGTTCAGTCTTAAGGGCCTTGAACTCCTTTCCCCAGCCGGCTATCATGCTGTGTTCGCCAACGGGGTCGATAACGAAAGAGAACACCAGTACACCCCGGTTCAACATTGCCTGTTTGGCCTAGAAAGTCTTCAGCAAGTACGTTCCAGGGAGAGAGGAAATGTACTCACCACGTCACTGACTACCCCTGCCACCTTCTTCACATCAGCTTTGGTCGGCCCTCTCGTCATTTTTGGATCATTACTGTAGCGATCTGAGAACCAAGTCCTCAACCAAGCATATTCCTCTTCGACCTTCTGAGAGTCATTCCAAGCTTCGCCTAGCGTCTCTTTTCGGTGATTCTGCCATTGTTCACCGAAAAAGGTACCAGGGTTCACTAATTGGTCGACATATCAGTAAATTGACAACTGGCAAGCAGGGGCATGCACGTACCATCATTTGGAAGTTTGCCGTTGTTACCACCTTCAGCCACCCACCATTTTTCGAAGATGTTAAAAAGGTTTGGGTCTCTTGACCTCACAGTGACCTCACCAGCTAGCTTGTAGGCATGATGAACTGGTTGACCGAAACGAGAGGCTATACGCTGCATTTCGCTTTCATACTGAGTTCGAAGGTGCCAAACTTCAGCCTGCATCGCAGCAGGAATCTTCCCAGTAGATGAATCCTCATCTTCGTCCTTGTCTTCGTCCTCGTCACCGATGGTAGCATCAGGAGATCCGTTCTGGGCTTTCTTGCCTTTGTTGTTTGTGGTGATGATCGTCGTAGGAGTAGATGCCGGGGCTTTGCCTGTTCCATTTCCCTGGACCTTCGGAGTGGCTTTCTTGTTTTTCTTCCTCCGTTCCTTTCCCCGCCGTGTATGTCGAGGAACCAAAGCAGGGTCCTCCTCTGAATCGTCGTAATCGTCTTCTTGCTCTGGATCATCGTCGTCATCTTCCTCACCACTGGCAGAGTATTCACCAGCATCCTGTCGTTCCTTCGCCTTAATCTTTTTGGTGCGACGAAGCTTGGCCATCTTCTTCCGCTGCTCTTCCTCTTGCTCTGCCCCGTAGTCGGAAGATCCACCCGAATCATAGTCCACCAACGAGTCGTTGGCATCAGTAGACGTCGGTGCATAACTGACAGACTTTTTGGCACGTTGGGGGCGTAAAAGCGAAGGGACAAGCAGCTCCAAACGTCCTTGGCATTGCTTATCATCGGGATCTTGGGGCGTCGCAGTATCGACGGCATCGCTCCATTTCTTGGTGAAGTGTGTTTGGAGGATAGATTCCAATTTTGACGTTATAGCTGGAATCGACATAGAGGCGGAAGCCGAATATTCGCGGAGAGCGGCTACAGCTTCTTGAGCTCGGGAAGGGGAGAGAGGTGGCGGTGGCGCTGAAGCACCAACAGACTGTTGTTGTGACTCGGTAGGGCCTGTATCATCAGATACACATCCACCCCATTCAGACTCATCGTCGCGCTCCTCGGTATCATCTACTGCGGGGGTAAAAGGTGGACGAGGGTGGAATAGTTCAATCTCCTGTCCCACGGTATCATTCAGAGACGTTCGAGATCGCATCGGAGAAAGGGGTTGTGGAATGTGTGTTTGGGACGCGTGAGAACGGCGTTTGCTGCTAGGACTGGTGAGAACGATGCCCTGCTTCTCCAAAGCCCTGAGCAGTCGAGACTGATAGTGTTGAGGCGGGGTAGGAGAATTGTGGACAGCTTGTCGTTCTGGATCGGAGGAGTCATCCGGAGCGGGATCCCGGGTAAAAGAGGGTTCTCCAGAGAACGCCTGTTGCTCAGGCTCCAATTCAGCAGAGGATGAAACACCTAAAGCACTTTTCTTCAGGGCGATTTCCTCGGCTTCAGCATCCAGATCGGCCATAGAGACATCAAGCATTCCGAGGGTTGCGAGTTCGTTAGGGAGAGTGTCGGTCTCTGCATCGGGAGAAAGAACGATAGACGGATGGGGTGTTGGGGAACGAGTGATAATACTGGTTTCATGAGGGGTTTCGACTGTGGCCATTGATTCCAGAGCCAATGTCGTCAGTACAAACCGGTATCCAGAGGTGTGGAGAATCGTACCTGATGTGGCTGAGCCTTCCTGTCCCTCAGTAGCCTCCTCAGATCCAGGTCCGGGATCTGGGGGTGGTTGTTCACTCTCGATGGCGTTTTGAGGTTCAGAATTGTGGGTTATCTTCTTGGGTCGTCGACGTCTAGGAGGCTCCACATCCAAGGGAGGACATAAATCGCTATCTTTGGTACGTGATCGCGTCGCACGAGCGGTGGATTGGTGGGTCATGTTCGACTTGCTGGAAGTCGTAGGAGATGTTATAGATGCAGTGGAAATTGTGCTATTGTGTTCAGGTGGCAAGTTGAACTTTCGGACAGGTGACTAATTTGGGTATCAGTTCTGCATTGTTCGAGACTTGGTGTTTTAAAACACTCACGATTGAGTTCTGAGCTTCCTTATTACCTCCCCACACCATGAACGTGCCCACCTTCCAATCCTCCGACTACCCTTCTGCTCAGGTGTTAGCCCAACACCCCTGTCGGCTTCGTGATGGCATCCCGATATACGTCAGCACACGACTCGACTACAGGTCACGTCGAATGGTCTACTACGCCCTTCAGCACTTTCCCCGCCTTCGAGAAGCTCATCTCTGCCCGCAATGGCGTCTATCTCGTCGGATTTATCATGTTGTCAGAATTGACGTTCCTTGGTGGTTCGATATCGAGGTAGAATGCGACTGGTGTCAGGCCCGTCGCAGATACAACGGATTCACCGAGTCCGAAAGACGTGTATTGCGTCGCGTGTCACCTGAATATCTTGCTAGGTTTGAGGGGCGCTTCAGTACGTTTTTTTGTCTTCTGTAGTTAGATAAAAGCTTACCTGTAATACAGACGCTCAACGAACACCATCTCCACCACCATCCCCTCCCGCACCGTCTCTTCCGCCACCACCTCTGTCAGCTCCTCCTCCATACACTCCTCCAGTCCTTCAAATCGCAGGGTTTACTGGGACTGGGACCATTCAGAATCCGATCAACCTTGAATCTGTGCCAGGACAAGGAACGAACGACGATCCTATTGATTTGTCGCAGCTGTAGGATCCCTAGTTACTGTTCTTGCATCTCCTACCAAATCGGGAACGATATGCTTCTTGGGCGTTCTGCCATGTATTATTAATCATTTTATCTAATCTAATCTCATTGAAATCTTACCATGTTATCTCGAATACGACACGTCTATTGGACCGCAAGTGTTATATCTCAGCAAAGCTAATGTGAACGTTACAGTACAGTATACCAACGGTATATACACAAATCAAGGAGTCGGAGGCACCATAAGTTATCAAAAACAAAAGAACATTCAAAGAATCGATTGTGCAAACGTCAACGCAAGGCTGATATGATGTACGAATTTCTACTTACCAGAGTAGTCGACGTTGAGGGCAGATCCTGAATACCTGCACTATCCCCCAGATCCATTGTCCCTAACGAAATATCCACCTGGACCTCCAACCCATCTCCCTGAGTCCCGTTCGACTTCCACCGAGCAACGAGCAAACCACGTTCTCCACGCCCCGAACATGCGACAGCGTGAACTGCCTATGGCGACGGGTCATATACCCACGGACAGGGCGCGCCTCTGCAGTAGAGTACGCCGGTGCAATTACCAGGCCTGCCCGGGTGACATGGAGCATGTCAGGGGGGTTACCATACCCGACAAGGCTCTATAACAGCTCGAGGTGAGAAGTGGATGACGGGACGGGGAAGATAGAGAGAGAGAGGAGAGGATTTGCGAAGGGATTGGCGTGGAAAGGGACGAGTGCGGGAGTGTCGAGAACGAGTGTCGAAACGAGAGTGTCGGAAACGAGAGTGTCGGAAACGAGAGTGTCGGAAACGAGCGTGTCGAGAACGGGGGTGACGAGAACAAAGGCGTCGAACTACTTGAGACCGTTAGTATACCACTTACAATTAATAATAGTCTACGCACCTGACGCTGGAGAGAACAACGGCGACGAACAGACATTATTGTACTGCTGACATGAGAGAGATAGTGTACGCACCTTAAAAGACCAACCTAATCAACGTTGACGGCATTGGGAACGACGTTGAGGAAGGGAGGCGACAACGACGAGATAGTAGTTCGAAAGAGAGGAGGAAAGATCACGTGCATTGGTCAGCGTCGGAGTATTGTGTCTGCAAGTCGGCGTTGCAGGCAGCCATGGACGGACCAGTCACGTGACTGGTCCGTCCATGGCTGCCTGCAACGCCGAGTGTCTGATGCAAGACTCTGGCGCAAACACAGGCTCGGGATCTTCCTTCTTCCTTCCTACCCTCATCTTTACTGCCTGCACAACGTGCAACGCGCGCATCCCCGTGAGTATTCGTCGTCACTCGTAGTGTACTTTATAGATATAAGTAATAAAATATAACTAAGTATCATAAGATGGATAAATGGATGGAAAACTGTAGAAACTGCGCTATAGCGCGTATAATGAAAAAAAATACAGCATGAACCCGCGAAGGTTGTTTCTGTGGGCGCTGTTGATGCTCTTTTGGCCTCGAGCGTCGTTTGTGCGCGTACTGACACGGTTTATTCACGCGTCTAGGTCATCCCTACACCAAGTTTTACTTACTATCATGCCAAGCCGAAATCCGTTCCTGGACCTCGAAGCCTACGGAAGTAGCGACGAGGACGATTTTGAAGAACAAGCACCTGGTGTGGACGACGAAGACGGAGCGGGCAGTGAAGAGGAGATCGGGGAGGAGGAGATTGAAGAGGAGGAGGAGGAGGAGGAGGAAGCTGGTACTCTGAAGGCGACAAACGACGGTGAGTTATCCTTTTTCACTGGTAAAATTACGCTAATCACCTTCAATAGGGGAATATGAGGATGAAGACGCCCCTGAACCGGTATTCGGCCCTGCGCTTTTCGATAGCATGGAACGACGCTTCAACCCGGAAGCCTTGGCAAAGCTGAGGACAGTATGCCCAGTATTATTACCTTCGGACGACGATCTTGTCGATAAACCCAAGCTACACCAAGATTTGCTGAACAAGGCTTTACTTCTGTCCGAAAGAAAGCCATTATTTTGGAGAATTAGATGTATAGTACGGCGTGTGGTTACTTCTCTAATAACTTAACTGACTGGGAATAGACAGGGCAAGAAACCGGACTCGTCTTCGATATCATGACACACGTACATCCGTCCGCTCATGATCTTGTTTCCTGGTGTCTAGAAGCTTTCACTCGGTATCAGAGCGGAACGAAGGAAGACTTGGAAGAGGCTCTGAAGGAGCTTCTTCATGTTGAAACAATACCTAGACAGTTCCGGGACAAGATTGATCGTGCTGTAGCCCGGAGAGGAGAACTTGCGCAGGCTGCATCTCCTCCACCTGAACAGAATGCTCTCAACCCGGAACCGGCGTCAGATCATCGACGCGAACGTGCTTTTGAATATTTGATTTCGTACGCGCATTCTGAAGCGTCTACTATACCCGAAGCCGAAAAAGAAGTAGCAAGTATACTCGGACTAGATTCCATTCCACAGCTGTGGTCTACCGCTATAGGAACAGTAACTTTGGAGCCCGGTACAGACATCAACGATGCTCTACAGGCATTAGATGCCATGAAGAGCGATTTAGTCCCTTCCTCCATTAGCAATGCCTCCCTCGCATCCACTAGCAACGCCCCTCTCGCATCCACCTCCAACGATCTTCGCTCTGATGCATCTAGGGCCAAAGATACGCTGATTTCCACCGCCCTTTCATCGAACGAAAATACCTATCACGTTTTCTCCGCGTTTTCGGTTCCTGGTGTAACAGGATCAGTCTACGTAGAGGCCTATTTAGGCCAAAACCCCCAGAGCTCTCGGATAGTCGAATTTCTACGCCAACACCCTGCTGTCATCAAGGTCGGGAGTGTAAAACTAGACAGACACACCGATAAACATCAACGACGTGTATGGTTGCAGCCCGTTTCTCCTCAGGACGTCGCCGACCTCCTCACCATGTCTCATCCGTCGTTCAAACTTTATGACTGGGCGAGAGTGACGCGTGGTTTGTACAAAAATGACATTGGCCTGGTAGTTCGTCGTGAGACCTCTACAGGCCTACGTCGACTTGGAATTCTGCTTGTCCCTCGCCTCAAGCGGATTCTGGACACTCCTCCCTCACCTCCTCCTCATTCCAATCACCCATTAGTCCGTGCAGAAAACTCCACACAGCACTCACCGGAGAAACAATCTGAACCGGAACACTGTCCAGGGAAGCGTAAACGTGAAAAGGAGCAGCGTACTCAATGTTTATTCAATCCCGAACATTGGCCCGAGGGTGATGGTACATACGAATGGAAGCGACATGGCCATGAAACCTACGAAATGGCAGCAGACATATTTTCTTACGATCTCCTACTTGAATATCTCCCCTATAGCTCTGTCACCGATATTGACGTCCACATGGATATAAATACCCGCCGATTATTCAAAGCAAGTAGACATCCTTTGATGCAGAAAATTCACCTGCCTCTATCGGAGAACTGGGTGTTTCTGCCCAATGAAGCCGTTGAAGTAATTCATGGGGCGCCTTCAACAGATCAAGATAAAAGAGACCTATCACTGCCTCGAGAAACGTATCGAAAGACCGGAAGAATCGACCAAGTAGAGCGGGATCAATGTTTTGTTCATTTCGACGACTACAATGATGATCCTTACGATGAAACGACTTCAAGGATGGACGTTGAAGACACCAATGTGTGGATTTCGAAAATAAACTTGCGAAAAAAGATATACATCGGGGATCATGTAGAGGTCATTGCTGGTGATTCAAAAGGGCGTCACGGTTTCGTCGTCGGCTACTGGGGCCTAGAAGTTGACCTGGTTGATATGGGGTCTGACAATAAAGAGGTATGTATTGCATTGTTTCAGGTGGATGGAGTTATAACTAAGAACTTTATACGTATGTAGCCCTTCAATGTAGATATCAACTCGTGCAGGATTACGCAGGCTCGGAACGATGTCACTGTCCCTTGGATTAACCGGCACGTCACTGTCATTCGGGGGCAGTATCTTAATTACAGCGGAATCGTCTCAGATGCCATCCCTCCTCCTCCATCCGGCCATACAATGTTGGATGTGATGTTTTTCAACCTGTCGCATACAGTTCGCATCCGACACGATGATGTCAAAGACACCTGGTAAGTCCTAAAGGTCCTTTGATGCTTCTATTTGAATGATAACCACCATCTAGCACGAATGAACTGCTGTGCAAAGCGATTCCCTTGCTACCTCATCAGGCAGGCTTCCGGCAGGCGTCTTGGGACTTGTCCTACGCACCTACGGTGACTCGACCAGCTACTGATGCCCAAGGTCGTCACCTCCAACCACAACAGTATTTCGCTATCCAACATCAACCACCGGTACCTTGGATAGATAAGCCTGTCATGGTTATCAAGGGTTTGATCAAGAATCGCGGTGTCATCAAGAATGTTGAGTTATTCCATCGGTACAAATCCGGAATGCGTGTTTTTGTCGAGTTCGACTTCATATCAGCCGAGCACGGTGCAAACCCGCAATTTTGGGTAGATTATGGCTGGGTTCGGGATCCTACGTGAGTTGTCATTGTAATAGATCATATCCTGCATTAAATCATTCGTATTTAGGACTGGACTTCCTCTGCATGCGCGTTATCCTCTGGCAAAGCGTGATCAGCGTTATTGGCGGCCGTTGAAGCCGATTCGTGCAGTCACAGTGCCAAACCCCAAGTCCCACAAAGATATTCAGCAACTTGGGAGCACCACACCTCTACCTCAGACACGGGATTTTGTGGACCCATTTCACTGGGCACTGGATACTCGCCTTGATGGGAAATCATTTCTTGCCCAGTGGGAGCCTTCAGACCGCTCAGAGCCGGCTATGAAGGATATTATTGTTACGCCAGACTGCAAGATAAATAGGGTATGGGTCGAAAAGAACGGTCGTCGTGGACCTCAACGATGGAAGGCTCTGCCTCAGGAAATCTCTCTTCCGGCGGATTCTCAGAAACCGATCAAGCCTCAGACCAATACGAAGCCATTGCTCGTAGTTCGTGGAGAACATACTGGCAAACATCTTCGGCAAATTTACTTCAAGGCGCAGAAAGGAACTCAAGAACGACTCATTACTGCGTCTGTCTTTGAGCCCTGGGGAATGCCTGAAGAAGCCCGAGTTGAGGAGCACATAGAGGTGCGGGGTGAAGACTGTGCGATTGTGCCAAATGATCCGAACAAAGGCCGATTTGGAGAATTGATGGAGTCGTTGAAGAAAATAGCTAAGCAGAAACGACAACGATAGAACAATGTAGCCTTATAATCAGTATTTGTACTTTACACCGTAATGTAGCATATGGTAGGACTTAAATGTTGCTTTGTATATAGAGTATTGCAGAAAGGAATATGAAGGTAGTTACTGCTCGGATAAATTTTGGCACGTAAGAAACTAGGTTAGGATTTGCGTCCGCAAAGACGTTAAACTAGAACGATGTCCCCGACGACATCAAGGTCACTTTGACTGTACGATTGTACAGTGTTCATTGCTCTCTAGAGTGACAGGTACGTGTATGAGTGAATACGCAAAAGAGTGAGCTAGACATACCTTTT
>JBANRG010000132.1:0-97237 GCA_037954225.1 Stygiomarasmius scandens | reverse complement strand
AGCGCATAGACGTGACGAGCGGCCACTATGAATGAAAAAAAAGTAAGAGACAGTTGGAATTGGAACGTGGACGACATACGGGACTCATCGTCACTGAGCGCATAGACATGAGGGTTTCTCTTGTCATTGACGGAGTAGACGCTACGAGCTTCCACTAGAAAAAGGCATGCGGTAAGTACGCGTACTTCTTTCGGGAGCGACTTGAATAAAGAACGCACAAGATTCATCGTCACTGAGCGCATAGACATGAGGGTTGCGCGTTGAGATAGTCTCGTCGTCGCTCAGAGCATAGACGTGACGAGCTTCGACTATACCAAGTAATTAGACCATCCGCCGGCAGGGATTATAAGCAATGAACAAAACGTACGGGACTCATCATCGCTGAGGGCGTAGCGGTGAGGGTTCCTCTTAGAGATTGCTTCGTCGTCGCTCAGAGCATGGACATGACGAGCTTCCACTGTACAAGAAGTGGATCAGAAATCATATCTGAAGAAAGGGTCTCGAACATAAACGTACGAGACTCATCGTCACTGAGGGCGTAGCGGTGAGGGTTTCTCTTGGAAATAGTTTCATCGTCACTGAGGGCATAGACGTGACGAGCTTCCACTATACGAAAATTATATCAGACATCATACTCAAGAGAAGGGTTCTGGACATACAAGACTCGTCATCACTCAGTGCATAGACATGGGGGTTCCTCTTAGAGATTGCTTCGTCGTCGCTCAAAGCATAGACATGACGAGCTGCCACTAGATAGATATGCGAACAAAAGTCAGAAAATATTGCTCTGGAACCAAACGAGAAAACAGCATACAAGACTCGTCATCGCTGAGGGCATAGACATGGGGGTTCCTCTTAGAGATAGTCTCATCGTCACTGAGAGCGTAGACGTGACGGGCCTCCACTAGAGCAGGGAACAGTGTAAGAAATCGGCTTTCCCAGAAAAAAATCGCATACAGGACTCATCGTCACTAAGAGCATAGACATGAGGGTTCCTCTTCGAAAGTTCCTCATCGTCACTGAGGGCATAGACATGACGGGCGGCCACTGCGAACGAAGAAACGAGAAATCACTTTGCCTGAAACCACATAAAGAAACAACGTACAAGACTCGTCGTCGCTGAGAGCGTAGACATGGCGGGCAGCTACTGGAGAAAAATTGAAAATGACAACTTGGGGAAGACTAGTTGATAGCTTACAAGACTCGTCGTCGCTGAGCGCGTAAACATGAGGGTTCCTCTTGGAAAGGCTCTCGTCGTCACTGAGAGCATAGACATGGCGAGCTTCCACTGCAAACATGATTATCAAGTCAGGTTGAGGAACAATATTGACAGAAGACCTACAGGACTCGTCGTCGCTCAGAGCATACACATGAGGGTTGCGGCCTTCGACTGGAGATTTTGTTGGAGAAATCAGGTTTCATCAGGAAGAAATAAACGTACGAGGCCTGGCAACGGTGGCGAGTGCAACAGAGAGAAGGACGAGGGCACGGAACTGCATTGCGAAGGAGTAGACGAAGATAGAAGTCGAGAAACTAAGGCAGACGAAGCTGTTGGAAAATTTGAGGAAAATGTTGCTACCTTTTATAGGCTAATACCAGTAAAAACTATGGCACCTATTTGGTGGCGTGTATTCGGGATACTGGACCGGTGCATATACGATACATACCAACAAGGAGTAAGAGGGATGAGATGATACTTGTGCTGGCATAGGCTCGCATATTGCAACAAACGAACAATACCGACGTTCCG
This sequence comes from Stygiomarasmius scandens, assembly GCA_037954225.1. Taxonomy (NCBI): domain Eukaryota; kingdom Fungi; phylum Basidiomycota; class Agaricomycetes; order Agaricales; family Campanellaceae; genus Stygiomarasmius; species Stygiomarasmius scandens. The sequence continues at coordinate 95,487 of JBANRG010000132.1, read as the reverse complement.
ACAAGCGCAAGACTGACTTTTCATGAGCCAAGAGACTCGCTTTAGGAACTTTTGACTGCTAGATAACACGACTACTTTGCGAATCGGCTCCGTATGTCTGCGAGCCTAAGATTTCGGAGGACACAGTTGGACGAAATTCAAATTGCCATTGTTGCGCGCAAGTTCGCTTTTCACGGAATGTGTTCAGTTGATCAATATATTTGTGCACTTCATTCACTATAATGACTGAAATGAAACTCGTACCGTGGCTCAGATTCAGGAGTGAATCAATCTGTCTCCACACCGATCTAGAGGGCCTTTCGGGGTCCTTCACGGAGTCTATCGCCTTAGTGGTTTGCACACGAACATACCTTGGAATCTCCATGGGCTAGACAGGTTTCATCATACGAGCAAATCAGATCAAAGACAATAAAGGTATTAGAGGAATCTTTTTGAATTACTTACTAGAAAGTGAACTGGTACTCATCTATCCACACTTTCCGAACCTGTACGCCTTAACAGCATGTTCAGACCAGGTTCTGATATCTCCTGATATCTCTGCAAACCGCCCTTTCTGCTCTGGTAGACATGGCGGCCGGACACCAACGGAGATTACTGTAGATATTTTCGCGTTAGTTACCCGTAAGCAACTTGAATGATCCATTCGTGTTCTGACGCCACGCATGTAGGACACTGGTGACCAAAATTTATATCCCTGCGATGGACGTGACATCCAAACTTTTCATGTGTCAAATTCCGATGCAAGACCCATAATTGGCATACGCTCGTAGAACGATTTTAGTCCGGAACTGATAACTTGATTGTGTCCAAGGTACTCACTGTTTGCCGAATAGTCAGGCGTGTCTCACCCTGTCTCATCATGGGATGAATGGATGCAGGTTATCCGGTCGTGAATTGGATAGATACGTACATCCAATGGATGCGTATCAGCACCAAACCGGTAAACGGCAAACTTTGTTACATGAAGTACCAATTTCAAGTTGTCAGTAGTAGTTCTCGTAATAAAATAATGGATAAACGTACCGGAGAAATGACCAATTCAAATCCAGGGAGCTACAGGCTTGCTAGCTGGATCAAGAAATCGACCAGGTTTCGCTTCAAACCATTTGATGGACTGAACCAAGGTGATCATCGGAATGTCGCCGTTCGCTAGACAATTGGAGTCTTCATAGCATACAATGAGCCAATTTACCAATGGTTTATCACCCTTCCTGAATCACCATCACGGTTTACCGGATAAATCGGACCAAGGACATCAGTTAGACGTGAGACCTTGAGGAAGGCACCGTGAAGCCCTCTTCTGATCCAGGTATGTTATTAGAATGATATAATGATATACCCAGCGTTACTTGGCTAGAATGGTTTAAGAGCCCAAAAACTGAAGCGAGCTTGACTAACTCGATCCTTGAGTTTGATCTTCTTCCTTTAGTTGGGCAACCGTAGAGGATCGATTCCAAATGCCTGTAGAGGATTAAACCAGTTACACCTCAAGGAGTTATGTAAGTATCACAAAGTTTTTGTTAAAAGGCTCTAGAAGTGGTTCATGGTGGTCAAGTTGAAGGCGTCCTGAAGAGCACAGATGTCAGAAGTGCTCAAATCTGACGTTTACTATGGCAATGGTTGGAAGCCATTACCCTCTTGTATAAACGAGGACCATGATCAAAGTCGAAGCTCGCAGTTTGACCAGTTTTGAACACTCTTCCCGGGGGCAGACTGCGTATTAGTCGTTCAAATTTGGAGTTTGTACGGCTTATCTATCCATGCATGTTAAGCTTTACTATGCTTTCCTGACCAGAGAAAAGTATATGAAACATATAATATAGACGTGTCCTCAATTACTGAGGAGAAAACTGGGATTGTCGAGAGTCAACGCCAGTTTGAAGCGAGATATACCGAGATCTTCCCCATACGGAGTTAGTGAGAATGTATATGTAGAGAAAGATGTAGAAATGACCGTCCTGACCCAATGTCTCGCCGTGTTGTGCGCGTTTTGCTGCTGCTCATTGTGGTTGGAGTGGTGGCCGTATTGTTACCACGGTCCGGCCCTCTCTCCATCAACCTTAACGTCAACGTTCCCCGACCTGTCACTGTCCACATCGATAATCCTTCATATGCTCCGAATTTCTACCATGACAATTCTCAGAGGGCTATTCCCAAATCACCTCCCGCATCGAAAACCTTGTCTCCAAAGCAGCACTCCATTTTATCCGCCATAACTTCATTTGCAAAATACGCCGACCACGTTTTCGACAAAATCGCTGTTCGTGAAGAGCGTTTCGGAAGACTTCCCGCAAATCAGCGACCCCTCGCAGAAGCTATCGGTTACAATACTCATTTCGGGGACGCTAGGTCACGAGCGAGATCCAATGCGAAATTCCTGGACAAGGTCGCGGACTACGCTAGAGAGACTTATGGTTTCTCTAGCGGAGACATAACAGATACAGCACGGCATGAATACGTCGCCGACTTTCTTGCTCATGTAAGTAGAGATTGGAGCAGCGAGGGTAGCCAGGAGCGAGCGACTATCTTTCCTCCGATACTCGATGCGTTGAAGGATGGGTTGGCTGGTTTGAAGGGAGAGAAGAAGGTTCTTGTCCCTGGCTTTGGGCTAGGGAGACTTGCGCATGAAATAGCGAATGAAACAGGTATGTATTTGAACTATCATCCTTATCACGTATCTAAAGTCTTGATACAGACTACTTTGTTGATGCGTGCGAGTTGGACTATGGTTCAATCATCGCCTACAATTATCTTGTCAACCAAACGACTACCCCCTTCGAACACACTGTATATCCTTTCATTACCAATTGGCCCTTCCAGCAAACAGCTAAAGGGCGTTTCGCACCTATCCACTTTCCCGATGTACTTCCCACTTCACGCGTCAACCTCGTTGAAGGCGACTTTTTGGTAGAATTTCCCGAGTCCGAGAAATATGATGCGGTCGTAACACTCTTCTTTATCGACGTTTCCGAGAATATCATCGACTTCTTGTCTAATATTCATCGACTCTTGAAGCCTGGCGGTCTATGGATAAATCTTGGTCGTGAGTAGACTCTTCGTAATTGTAACTCATCACTCACTATATTTTATCTAGCTTTCAAATGGGGTTCCTTCTCTCAACTGCAGCTTTCTGCTGAGGAAGTTTTGGATCTTTCGGAGCGTCTCGGTTTCAAGGTCAATCATGATTCGAGGCGATCGATTGAAGCCGTGTACGCTCACCAAGTCGATTCATTGCTGAAATATACTTATGGTAAGACGCCTGCCTTTGTTCTAGAGTGTTGCTGATTCCCTTTCTGCAGTTACACAGTTCTGGACAGCTCGTAAACCTTGATAAATTATTGTTAAACTATATTACCATAGATAATCCGATGTAATTGAACTACCTATTTCATTCATTCTGCTCGAGTATGGTAACGTTTCAATATCAACCCGGAAAGAAAGGAATTCAATGTGTATGATCAATTACGGTCTTATTATTTCCAAGTCATACTAGTACTACCATTCATCAGGCATCGGAATAAGAGTATCGTTATTCTTCGCGCACATCGCAGGATGGTCCTCTGATTTAGCGTCGTCATCGTTAACCATGAATACATCAGCACACTACAACAGTTTTCGGTCAACCGGCTCTCAGACAAAAAAAAACAACAAACTGACATGATATCCTGTTACCATTCCGGTAGAAGGATCGGCGGCCTCAAATAGGAACATCCCATGCTCTTTTTCAGTCAACGGAGGAGGCATTTGAACATCGAAGCACAGCTGGCCTGTGGGCGAAATAGGGACGTTCGAGGCAATGGGTATAGGAAACTCGTGTCGACTACGAGCTGCGCGACTACGAGTGTATCGAACAGACACTGGAAATAATTACCAATGAATGAAAATAAAACAAGATTATGAGAACTGGTTACTGACCCAGGTCACCAGGATGTCCAGAGAAAGAGAGGAAAGTTGTCTGGTACGCCGCAAAAGGCTGAGGATTTCGGAACGGGATACCTGTGGTCATTCGAGTCAATGCAGTTCTGGAAAAGTAGATGACGTGCTGACCGCAAAATGGTTTGAAATCTTCCAAGGTCGAACGAATGTTGCTCGCTTCTCGACGAGTGGCCCATGGATAATGTACGCTAAATGATGCATGGGCAGCCTCAGAAGAGAGAATTTGGAAGGATAGTGCAACTGTGAGGAGAAGAACTTGGAGGGTCGAAAACATCACTAGTTCGAATGACAGTGGCAGAGCGTAGATGCGAAACTTGGAGTATATCGTCCGCACGAAGTTGACCGAGTGAAACGAGCGGTTTGGCGGTAATTTACGACCCTTGACTACTAGCTTGGGCCAAGTAACCTTTGACAAGTGGAGTTCAAATAGCCTATTGTGCTTGACATTGAATGGAGAGGGTCGGATATAGAATGTCGCGATAGGAAAGATACATTTTCGTGAATGCAATACATACGGGAATCGATGTGTATCAACAGGCTAGACTTCAAGCGAGATGGTGCAAGCAAGGTGCAAGGGCGGTGAAGATCATATTGGTAATCTTCGGTGCCGCTGATAGGTAATCACCCGAAAAATCCGAAAAATAAGGAGAACTTGAGCGCAGAACACCAAGAGGTACCAACTCACTTAGACATACTGATGCCAAGCTCTGAGACTACACTTGAATCAAAAAATGTGGCGCGCGGACTTAGAGTTCCGGATCCTGTATCCTACCTATTCCTGGAGGTAGAATAAAGTTCGATGAAGTTGATAGTCTGATAGGTTACAGGCAGGTACATGGGCTTAATCAAGAAGTTTCAGTCTTAAGCTTGTGAGTATAAACGCTATCCCAGTTCAAGTTTCAGTATGTAACATCATGACAAAAGTACTAGTCTCAATCTTCGATGTACGTATAACAGAAAGGCGGAGCAGTATGGTTGAAAACCTTAAATTGATATGACGAATCAGAAATTTACTAAAGGCAAACAAGTTAGAAGACAATACCTGAGCAACGGTAACTGGAGTGGAAAGTCTATCGAATTTCAGCAACTTGGTTACTGATGCTTCTGGATCGAAACGAGAATCGCTAAGATTTTGCGTGTGCAAAGGATATCCTTGAAAAGCGTAGAAGTTGTCCGGATGTAGAGATTGCCACTTCGAACGATATTGTAAGGGATATCCCGAATCCTTTCAATAGGAAGGCTTACTTTACTCCAGATACGGTCAATCTGACCATGATGTAGCCCTGAGAAGAGTACATTAGCGAGTCAACTGAGACGATAACGAAGTTCAAAATCATACAAAAAAGAGGATCTGGGACATCGTAATTAGATACAGAAGAAAAATCTGGGATATGACTGACCATTTGACGCAAAAGAAGTCAAATCGCACGCATCTTTCGGATAGTTGGATGGGCACTCGCTATCCATGTCTCCACCTACTATGAAGTGCAAATTATTGTGTACATGCGAGAAACGATACTGGAAAGCAAAGAAATCTCCTGTCGTATTCTGCATTATCTGCGACAAGTAGTCTGGGGAAAGCTTCTTGGTAAGAGAACGGTTGGCAGAATCAACGAAAGTGATGTTGCGGCGAAGTCGATGTGATATTGGGTAGGAGAGTACGACGTCTCTAAATGCCCCATCATTGACGAAACAGTCTGTGGAGGCGCAGTCGCCATTAGTACCGAATCCTGAAGTTGCGTCGGGGTCGAGAATGGGAGAAGACATCATGTCAAATGCATCTAGGTGGACAACAAAGCATTCATGAAGATATGAAAACCAGAGCTTCAGTATGCTTACCCAGAGACCAGTCCCAGTATCTAAGACTGTCAGTTAAAAGCAAATAGCACAAGGATTTGGACACTCACGGGAAGGCGCCTTCATAATTACACCTGTCCCGTAACGCAACATCGAAGAGATGGGTGAAGTAGCGATGCCAGGGCAGAAAATACGCATTCTCGTGAGCAAAATCTTCCAGCATGTCATGGGTAAGTGCAAAATCATCGTATATTGAATGCGAGCCAGTCATCAAACTGCCCGACGCCGTATACGACAGTCGTTCATGATGGAGGGAAGTAAGGCACTTTTGATACTCAGTACATGCCACGTAGCATCTATAAGTGTGTCGAGAGCTTACCTTGACAGCAGATATATACGCGACTTTCTCCTCTGTACTGAGAGTACGCCATTCTCTGCGTTCATATAACTGCTTGCACACTGTTGGTTCACCGAGAGCGAAAGCAGACAGCCAAAGTCCTAGCAGAACAGAGAGCAGCATTTCGGGGGAATCTGATTTGCCTTCCGAAGTCGTCTAGCTGGTCCGACTCTGTCACATTACATTACGGCTACATAGTGAAAGGGAAAGGCGAACACCGATTTGACAAGTCTCGAACGAAACGAATCAACATTCTTGGATCAGGGAAAGCAACAGGAGGTGTCTGGGGTCTTCGTCCACTCTTACCCCTCAAATCAATTGCAGATCTCAGCAGTTGACGCCGATTTTTAGTGGGGATAGATCTGTATGAGGAATTACCTTTTGGTCGCTTTTTGTAACATTCCCTCTTGCTGGTTACACCCATACTACCCATGCTTTTCTCTCGACTGAAACTTGGACGTCTTGGACACTTGTCCTACAGCGTCTCTGCTGTCGCCCTTGCTTTATCCTTGCTAGGAAACATAATCGCGGCTTTCTACCAATTCGACACAATCTTTGGGCTCACTGCCAAAACGTACTGTGCGTGCATTTTTGTCTTGATTATTTCCTACTTTGCAGACTCAAAATGGACAATTGCAGCCTATGTGGATGGCGATCATCCTCGACGCTTGCCACTCAAAATCCCCACTGCTAACATGATCTTTCAAAGCAAAATGGATCATTTTGGTATGGATAAAAGCGCTAGGACCTGGGCAGAGTGGAGTACCATGCGTCCTCGTGAAGCAGGCTACGTCTATCTAGGCAAAACTCATTTGCCCATTGATTTGAATCTCTGGCATTCAGTTCATTGCTTATCCCACATTCGATCTCCAGGTACAGTGACTCGCAATCGGATAGCTTTCTGGTAATAATACATTATGCATAGAATTACATGAAGGAACCATCATCTTCTCCATCATCGACATCACCCTCGTCATCGTCATCACAGTATTCAAATAATAAACAGGACTCTTCTTCGTCTGTCAGCTTTTCAGTCTCTGGCAATCCTATCTCTCCTTTGGCTATCAATGTGATGATCTCCTTCAGCTCCATGCATCTCACCACGCAGTTGCCGTTGTTCATGAATTCTGTAGGACATCAGTAGTGTGTTAACAATATTGCTGAAAACACTCACCTTCTGATCTTTCAAATGTCACCTTCTGCAGGTCCTCTTGCTGATAGAAACGATGAACCAGCTCCCCAAGGATAGTCAAAGCACTTTTATTCTTATCTAGTATGGGATCAGACCGCATCACAAAAAAGGAGATTGCCACGAACCGACTTCAAAGTCTCCAAAGATTCTCATCTCTTCCTGGACCACCTCAGCCTCGGTGGGAATTGGAACTTTCAGGCGACTCCACAAACCACCTGAAGGTTCCACTATATCAACAAGTCCTGCATCTGTAAGCCAAGGCTGACATTTCCTGAACAGAGCCATCCAACTAGCAGGATTCCAGCGAAGTACATCCCCAACCAGAGCTGCAGTTTCAGTTGTTTCCTGGTTCCAGTTGTTAAAGGACTGAGTTAGTAGCTTCTCTAGACCGCCTTCTGAATCAGCATATGTCTGAAGACATCCAATTGCCCTGCAGAAGAGTCCCATCAGGTTGTGAAAGTCTGAGAATAGACGCAACTTGCATGTTTAGCCAGGAAGGGATCCAACCGTTGACACGGCCTGTTAGGTGATCGTGGTCCAGAACTAGATTTTTGAGCTCCTTTTCGGTGTACTTGGCTCCGGTCAGAGGATTGAACTAAAAATGCCGTTAGATTCTTATTTCATGGTAAGAATTCAAGTTTACCTTGGCCTTCTGACGAATACCTTCATAATTGTACCCTTTTTTCTCCAGAACGGCTTTCACCCCTCTATGAACCTCGTCGATCGCCTTTCGCACCTCAGGAATACGCGCATCCTGCAAGAGAATCTCCCTTTTGTCCATCAAGCCACGCTCCTTCAACTTTTCGACGGTACAACGCTGATATGCATCAAAGTAATTTTCCGTTTCTCGATCCACTGCTCGATGCGGAGAATACCCTTTGAGATACGGAAGTAGAAATTTCTCGAGATACTTCTGGAACGCGACCATATCCACGTGACCCGCCTTCCATTTCAGGTGATCGGCCAAATAGTCCCAGACTGTGTTAAGAGCATTGCCCTGGCATGACATGGGACCTCTGATCGTAACACGATCACCCAAAATAAGGTGCAGATGGTCAATTACGGCACGAGGGAGGCCAAGTGATACACCAAGTGCCGTGAGTTGCTGAAAGTTTTGGTTGTATGCTGGATCGCGAAAGACGGCTCTGTATAGTCCAAGTGTAAACGCAAGATCCAATACAAGAGCAGACAAGACATCGTGGTGTACAACCGATTGAGATCCGAATTTCTTCTGACTCAACACCGCTAGTTTGACTCGAGTTAGGAAACGCCGAGCTAGATTGGGCATCTTCGTGACAGCATCTGGACCGCTTCCATGTATAACGTTCTTGTAAAATACCTGGGCAACAGTCCTGTATACAGCGTAGTGCTCATCGCAAACCGCAATATCAACGTATTTGTGCAGCCCAGAGGATACAATTCGCTGCTTGCGCTCAGCTATGAATGGCTTGAAGAGATCAAAGTTGCGTGAAAACATAGATGATATCCTCCTGGCGAATCTCAGAGTATGAGATGCGTCACAGGGCACCTCACACATGATGCAGTCCCTACTGGCCTGCGTCATCTTGTCCAACAGGCGAGGTATATCTTCGAGAGGTTGGTCACGGACAGCTAACTCTGCACGTCTGCCATGTCGTGAGCACATTGGGAAGCGATCCAGCATCCAAAGAGCGTCCCTTTGACAGAGACCCATGCAGCATTTATGTCCATCTGCACGAGAAATCCACTCTCTTTGGTAGGCGATGGAAGACCAATGATTCCGTATCCTAAAGAGCTGCATTTAGAATTCAGAGTGACGTTCATTTCAGAGTCGATTTACCAATGGCAAATTTTGTCCGGATGACAATCCAACTCTTCAGCCAACTCTATATAATACTTCATCCTCAAGATTGGGTATTCCAAGTACTTTTCCCTGAGTTTCTGCTCCTCAACGTCGGTGAACCGTCTTCTTGAGATCTTTATTTCTGGACAGTTTTCTCGTCCCATTCGAGTACCAAACCTAAATCTGACTGTCAGCTCTGTTCACTTGAGAACGATAATCACTCACCATCCTCTGACCCAAGCTACCGGTCGTTTCAGCTCTGCTGCAAGCTCCCTGAACATGCTCGCATGATGGTCTTTTGGACGTCCAAAAACCTCCTCTAGTCTTGCATCTTCCTCGGCACTAGGTGGCCCTTCAAGTGATACCTCTTGAGTTGATGCGTGTTGTTTCGTCCACCTGTTTCAAACTTACGTCAATTTTCCCAACAAGAAATCACAGAGGCATACCATTGTTGAACCGTTGGCCAGGTACAACCTATATAGTTGGCAATTTCTTGCAGTCTATCTTCCCCTGCGTCTGGGCATTTTTCGTATTCCGCGCGAAGCCGATCGATGTCACGGGTCGAAAACTTTCCTCTATACTGTTGGACTCCAGTAATTGATGTCGCCTGTTGACTAAACGTTGAAGCTGAAGCGGTAGCCGATGATTGGCCACGGATCGAAATCGAGGAGCTTGAGTTTCCGTTTTGCTCTGTAGTCTGCTGCCGCCACCTGTTGTCCATTAGATACTTTCAACCTGTCACTTCAAACTGGTACGTACCATTCCTGAACTTTCCCCGCCGGTTTGCCCACATCCTTTGCAAGTTTTTGAAACTTCTGCACGTCAAAATTTGGGTCTTTATCAAACTCCTTGCGCAATACCTCGATGTCAAAGCCTGTTAGCGTCTTCCTTTGGCCCCGGCGTTTGCGCCCTGCAGGTTCTGCATCTTTTCGCATCCTTTTCGGTTCACGTTCATCTGGGCTATCTTTATCCTCATCCTTCTTGTTACTACTCTGGGAAGACGATGCCCTAGCCCCTGCAAAGACCCTAACCCTGAAGTCGAGTGTCACAAGCTTTTTATTGTCAGAGTCGATTATTCTGTCCTCTGGAAGCATTGGTCGCATGTGAGACTCTGACACGAAATAGATATCAGAGTCTCCCTGACGTCTCAAGTACTCGTTTCTTGAGGTGAGTGCCTCTTGTACGTCTTTGATAGTCGATGAAGCCCGCATTCCTTCGGAAATATCAGATAACGAATAAGATATCATAGTACTAGAAACTCACGAAGGAGAGTGGATTTCGTTTTGGCACCAGGGACATTCAAGATAAAGACGTCCACTGATGGTTCAGGCTCATCTGATGCGGAAGATGAAGTCGGAGGCGAGTCCGAAGGTGCAGGAGCCGCTGGAGGTGAATCTGATGCGGAAGATGACGTCGGAGGCGAGTCCGAAGGTGCAGGAGCCGCTGGAGGTGAATCTGATGCGGAAGATGAAGTCGGAGGCGAGTCCGAAGGTGCAGGAGCCGCTGGAGGTGAATCTGATGCGGAAGATGAAGTCGGAGGTGTAGACTCATAGCATGATTGGGAGGACGATGGTGGTTTTCGCTGCTTTTTTTTGCGTGTTCTAAAAAAATGGCAATGTAGCCAATGTTTTGGATTTTCCAGCAGAACCATGTCCTGGTCTACGAAAGTACGATGGTTGTGGATGTCGGTAAACGAGGTGCAGCCGCCACCAAGTTTGCCGACCGTGGCTATCTTCGCTTTAATCTGGCCTATCGACATGTTCTTGTGAAAGACTAACGTGCATTAAATACTGGATTATATGAAGAAAAGAAAAAAAAACATACAGTATATGACACCCTTTTTGAACCCTGGCACGCCCTTTAAAAAAACGGCCATTTTTTTCTTGTTCTCTGGTTCTTTCTCGTCCTTCAACTGTCCAATATCTTCATGCTTTTGGAGCAAAAAATCAAGGATGGGATCCTTCTGTAAGCGTTCAAAAAATCAGCAGCTATAAAAAGACAGTTAACATAAAGCGAGCGCACAGAAGCTGGAGCATTTGGATTCTGTTTCGCAAACTCTTTTCTTGCCCAATCCTCTAGCTTGGCCTGTTGTGTATATCTTTTGAACTGCGAAGCCGTCATGGCGTCTTTTTTCAACTTTGAAGTCGAGGCACCCTGAAAATTAAAGATTATGACTATGCATTGTTTCCATGTCTGTCTATACATACGTTCAGATCGGGGCGATCCATAGTTTTCGACATTGAGAGTAAGATGCGATTTTGAGGTGAAAAGTTTCTGGCAAAGGCTTTTGCGTATTTGATGCTTATATAACTTTGAACGGCGTTGAGTAATCTGCCTCTTGATGGCACCATTGCATGAGAGTAAGATGCAACTTTTGAGCGAAAAGTGTCTGGCGAAGTCTTTTGCGTATTTGACGTTTAGATAATTTTGAACTCCATTTTAGATTAAATTTGCCTCTATAACTAAGGCATTTGAACTGTAGTGGCTTGGTATTGGTTTCGAGACTGTACTTGATGCTTTGATGCTTGCGGGACTGGGGAGAGCGAGAAGGAAATGAACTGGTGATACAAAGGCAAAAGGTGTGTTATTTCAATTTATATATATTCGTGGAATAACATATAACATAAGCTATTCATCCCTGAAAATCCCGGGAGTCATATTCTTGTACACCTAAAGTTATCGGTTCCTGGCCGATTGAAGTTCAGCTTTACTCCGCGCGACGTTGGTAGTCGAGTTATAGAGCTACAAAAGCAGTGCCCTTCGAAAGGATACACGGAATGGAAGGAAATCGACCGCATCTTTGTTAAAAGAACACGTGCGTTTTCCCTTTCTATCTCAACTTAAATATGTTTTTATTAAGAGCGTGTCATTCACGCGATACTTCGCACCCACAATCTACAACTCGTTGAGACTGTGCCAGGCAAAGATTGTAAGTATTCTACCACAAAAATCGGCGCTCAGGCGGGAGGAGACATAGAATTATTCGACTTGGGCGCTATAGCGGACTGGAGAAAAGTAGCTGAGGATATGAACGAACTAGTGGATGGGCATTTTGGGCTTACATAAATACGATTCGGAAGGCCTTCGGAACGCTGTTATTCTCATTTATCACTTTTACTTACCAAAGAAAACTACCCATTCAAAAGAAATTTATTCGATTGAATTACTATGGTAGACTTAGAACTACTTCGTTCGATGCGTTCTTGTAAGTAACCCCGTCCGCATCTACGTCATTGCACTTACCGCGGCAAGTCTCTGCCGTCGTGATCGGCCATTCATTTTACGAAGCGACACTGCTTGGCAGTGATGTACAGAGCAGTACGCTGTTAAGGTAGCTCATGTCCTACCTTAGTACTTTATCCGTACACTAGCTTCATAATGAATGATAAAACTGGCGTAGTATTTCGATAATAACTAGGGACAACCAGTGAAGAAATTAATGGCTACGGTCAGGGGAGAAAGCTGCTAAAAGAAAACGATGGACACATTGTGTAAACTAAACTGCAAGGAAGAAACGGCAAAGTGAGAATTGGGACAGAAAAATCGAACAACGGAGGGATTTATTTCAAAGAAATCACTGCGAACAGAAATGATAAAGAGAAAAACAACTTATTCATGCGCAAATGCAAGGGAGACAATTCATTAAGAGAAACGGAATTACTGCAAAGGAAAAATAATGGTGGCAAATCAAAGAATTAATCCTTTCTGGCCTTGCATCGGGTTAGGTGTGTCTGAAAATACCATGGATGTTAGATTTAAACCAGACGCATGTAGAGGTACTCGCCTTCAAATTACCCGGCGTAGAACAAGTCTTGTTGCACCCTGTGTTTGGGCATTCAAATCTCTCCTTCCCTTCATAAGCAGAGCAAGCAGTCGCAACGTGTCTCTAATAAAAAAAAATCAGTATTTAGCAAAGAACACGAAAAAAGTCTCACGTCCAAAGATCCTTTCTGGGTAAAAGTAGCTTTACAAGCCAAGCAAACGAGCAAAGGCTTCTTGCTCTCAACCTTCGGGCAAGCAGTTTCGAGATGTAGCTGCAGAGAGAGAAAGGTATTAGTATGATGAAGGAGCGTACAATCAAAAAAATCATTGCATACGTTTAAGCTAGTTTGTCTTGTAAACGTCATACCACAATGTTCGCAAGCGCAAGTTTTCTTGTTCTTGGTGGCCTTGCAGGAGGTTTGCTGGTGAACCTGTGAAAAGAGTAAGTCAGTGATTTCGCAACTAATCATCAAAAAGTAATCACCTTGAGGCCCGCTTGTGAAGCACAGACGGTGTTACATCCGGGGCAAGGGTATTCTTCAGGATCGAACTCGGGTGCCTCGCTACAATAACTCTTTTTGTGCTTCTAAGAGACAATGTGAGTTTTTGCACACCACAGCGAATTGACTAACCTTTAGAAAGTCTTCACTGATGAATGTATTCCCACAGTTCTCACAGGCGTATCGAGTCTTGTTATTGTTCAACGGACAGCTTTCTTCAAAATGTCTCTGATAGAACGTTGATTAGATCAGGAACAAGAATCGTTAGTGATGAATCTAACCTTCCGAGTTGCTGATCTGCTAAAAGACTTTCCGCATTCACAAAAATGCGCCTTGGAGGAGCCTTTTTTGCTGTGGGTCTGCTTGTGGGTCCTTGGGCACTGTGTTAGAAATATGAAACCACTACAAATCTTTGACATACCAAAGCAAACCTGAGCTAGAGAATTTTTTGCCGCATCCATCATGATCACAAGCATACGGTAAGCTACCAGAGTGAACGTTCATATGTGCTATAAGCGATCATTAGAAAAAGTGAGACACATAGGGGAAGGAACTACTGACCTCGCAGAAGATGGGGACGCACATAGGCTTTAGAGCAGCCATGGAATGTACATTTGAACGGTTTAGGTTCTTGAGAGTGGGTTTGTTTATGGTCCCTGGATAAAGCACGCTACAGTCAGATAACTGAGCTGTTGAATAGTAAAAAAAACTTACCTTAGGACAATTTTGCTGGAAAATGTTTTGTCGCAACCGCTATGATCGCAATGGAAGGGTCTTGCTTTGTCATGGACCTTGTTGACATGCGCTGAGAATAGTTACGATGCAAGCGAATGATGATGACAGTAAACGGGGACAAGATAGCCGAAGACGACCCAACGACAACAAGAATGAGGATAGACAAGGACAAACGAGAAAGAAAAGCAATGATGACGGACGCGACCGACCAACGATGGAAGACGAGGACCGAGGACAAACGACCGAACAACGGCAGAAGACGAATCGATGACGGACGACAACGACAAACGACCAACCAACGATGGAAGAAGAGGACGAAGGACAAACGACCGAACAACGACGGAGGATAACGAGGACAGACAGAAGAGATAGATGAGATGAGAAAAACAGTGAGCAACAGTACTGAGTATTCTAGAATGAAACGTACCGTCGAGTCCTCGTTGATCAGCCCAAGGTCCTGCGCCACAGTTGTGTGGACAGACGTATTTCTTGACGGCCATAATTAACAGTTGGCTGGATGAATGTGAGACAAGGAGAACAGGTTTAAGATGTAAGTTAAAGGAAAGCAGGGTGATGGACGAGAGGGATAAACCGTACATCTTATATATGTACGACCCAAGGCCACACATCCTATTCTAGAACACGACGCACGGACCCTACGCACGGACCACCTGATCTCAAGATCCTTCTCGGGCCAAGTACCATCATTCCTCCACTTTTTACCTCCACTTTTTGCCTCTCGATCCTTGTCTTTCATCTCTTGTTTCTCTGTTCGTCTCTCTCTGTTTCAAACTCCGTTTGTCTTCTCTCTCTGTTTCTCAGTTCGTCTCTTGTCTTTCTGTTTTTTTTTTCTGGTCCCTATATTTGCCTGCTTTCTTGTGATGCGCTTCGGAAGCCGGAACGGACAACCCAAGCTAGGGAGTTGTATGAGAACAAGTGCCCCATCGAATAAGTGCCCCAAGCCGATGGGGCCGACGTCGGAAATATTAAGGTACAGAAAGAACAGTAACATGTGAAAGAAGCATAGATGACTTTTAAGCTTGCTAGTTGCTTCCAGGGATTTTCGGAAGAAGCTCAAGCTCCGACGTTTAAGCTTATCTAGATTAGTCAATCTTAGCGCAATAAAACATCCATTCCTCCTTACTTCCATGAGCTCGAATAGACAACAAGCAAGGCTTGGTATCAGAACGTATTCTAAGAAAGAGTATCTGGGACACTGATATCAAGGAAAGCGTATATGTCCAAGAAAAGAAGCGGATCTGATTAATGAAAGAAGTGTTTGGTTTGACATGTCCACTTAACAGATTATTCGGGACCGGCACGCTTTCGCGTGATTTAGCTATTACATCACTTGTTCGATTCAGGAAAGACATTGCACGGACCATTAGGAAGATCACGCACGGACCATTAGATGAACACCAGGAATTGTGTCGTATCTCTTATTTCCAAATTTCCTGTTGGTTTCTCTGGTGTTTATTTCTCTCATGTTTGCTTAGGAGGCTACCCCAAACGAACAATGCTGGGGTCAAAGTGCCGAAAGAAGCGGGACAACCCAAGGATTCACAAGAGAAGCGCAAGCTTCCTCGAAGATACTAGAATGGATAAATGACCATGGATACCCGGGATTTGCGGAAGAAGCGCAGCTTTTGAGGCTTCTGATTGTCAACAGCAAATCACAAGTATCTCGGTCATATCTCATGCTGATTATTGGCCTGTCATCTTGCTGTCATCCCTCAATAAACAGCCACGATAAAAATCGCAATAAAGAATCGCAAAAATGGCTGGGAGGGCCGTCAAAGAGAAAGACGCACCTCAGAGTGAATAAAGCGGATGTGCACAAGCAAGAGAAGCACGTCATGTCGCATCTCGGAGTAATTAAGGCGAAATTGCACATGCAAGAGAAGCATGTCGCGCAATAAAAGAAGAAACCAAGAATTCGCCTTCGATGTTGGTTTTTTTGAACTTGTGGAGCCACAATCTGATTAGTTAGCACCGTTACTCGTAGTAATCAGGACCGAACGCCCGACAGGAAATGCATGCACGGTTCACCCAACAGGTATGTAAACCTGGGGTTCTTGTAGCTCGGAACTCCAAAATCCTCTTACAATGTCTTCTGAAAGCATCGATACGTCTGCCCCCAAATCGCCACTCGTTCCACCTATCCCCGAACCTCCGTCTGTTCCGCCCACCCAGGTAAGTATGTCTTTGTATTGCCCTCCTATTCTACCGTTCACTCTTTACATAGACCAAAGGCCGACCCAATTGTGCCCTGATCTCTGCAAAACCCACCTCCAAATCTCCGCCGGTTCGTATTGTTATCCTTATGCGCTACCGTTTTATTCTTTTAATCAGTCTTTACACAGAAACGAAGAAGACGGTTTATCAGACTCAGATGTAAGCAACCCCCTCTCGAGTCGCCGCCGCCCGTTCAGGTACGACTTTTTCTTATGCAGTATCTTCCGAATTTCCTACTCACTCTTAACACAGATCGAAGGTCGAACACGTCTGGTCAGAATACCCCATAGCCAATACCAGCATCAAGGGTACTATGAGTGGGACCATGTCTGTTGTGACTCTGGGGAGTGGTGTGAAGATTGTGAGTGTCCGTCGGATTGCCCGGCTACCGAATACGAAGAAGAGGAGGAGGAGGAGGAACCAGAAGAATTGAGCGGGGCTGACTTGGCTGAGTACGAGAAACGAAAGCAAGAGTACGTTCGATCCATCTTTCAGAGACTTTATAATGCATACTGTTTGTTTCAGGTTCGACGAATATATTATGCGAAGGGCAAAGCTCAAAAGGGAGAAACGGGGTCTACGCGAGTAGGATATCTGTTTATGCACCGCGTGGGAAGTCAGTTTTCTTTACCCGTTATAATACGTTTTTCTGTGTTTTAGTTAGTTTTAATCCGTTTTGTGCAGTTTCGTTCTTGCTTCGTTCTCCTTTTGGCCAAACCCACGATCAATTTTTACTATTTGGCTGGGATATGTAGCTCTATAATTCTAAGGCCTGTATCACATTTGCCTTGTATTGCGGAAAATCGTTAACTGCGTGCATTACCTTCGACAAGGTATCCTTTGCGCTGCAGACTCGACATTGGAAGAAAGACCTAGCAAGAGTTTCGATGCTGACGGGAACGAGATCTTTCCTGGAGATGGGGCGACACATACCTGCCGTGACTTTGAGTACATATACCAGTGGAACATGAAGCACAGAGAGTCTTGGACCCCAGAAATGGTACAGCGGTTTTCAGAGGTTGGTTCTGGTAACGGTGGACACCAGGGACACCGGATGATGGGAAACGGGTCAATGTCAATGATGTAGCAGATACATAGTAATTAACTTGTCGCAAGAAATTAAGCCTTTAATCCTACGGTGTCCAAAAATCTAGTCTCGAGTAGTCAGACTGACGATACATACTCAAAAATCCAGATCACGTGCCTTGCCAGTCGAACGATCGATTCGTATTGGACATAATGATCCTCGAGAGACTGGATAGCAGCAAAGCTCACAATTTAATCGTAAAAAAAAAGACGCTTGAATTCTTATAGTCAATAAATAGTATTCTTGTTGGGAGATATAGTAAGAATGATAATTAATCGACGGGCTACGATGCTCAAATACAATCAAGGAATTTGTCGAAGTAATTCAAAACCTGAAAAAGTCAGTACACAGTTCTCAAACAAATCGATGAGTGCAACTCACCCATCTTCGGATGAACATCTTCGATCTGCGCAAAATCGACATGACAATCGACTCTCACACACCTCAATTCCACCACCAGGTTCTTTGAATCAGTCGGACACCCGAATTTGACAGTGGTCGCATTGATCATGTTCTGCTTCAGATCCAGCGTCCCCAGGAGCTCGCCCCGAACAGGGCGATTGTTCCAAGAGACAGCGTCAAAGTCCAAGGAACCACCGCTAGAATCAACGGAAGGAGCAATGATAGACCATACTTCCACCACATGCGCCAGGTTTACTACCAGTTTCACTGTAACTACAAACCATAGCTACTTCCAAATCACAGTCGTGACTGCCAACTGCCACTCTTACTGTAACTACCAGTATCGCATGAGACACGTTCCAGTAAGCCCTTAGAAGCTGTCTTTGATCGGGCCAGTCGTCGTCGTAGTTGCCCCAGTCGACTCAGTGTCGTTGTCCTTGAATCTGGCGGGATTCCTCACGTTTCAGGGATTCGTTATAATAAGGGATCCTAGGTATCTTATGTGAAACCCTATCGTGCGACTTAGATAAGATTATTCGTCGCTACAACAGAGGCGATTGAAATCTCCCGAGCTTTGGCTCCTCAACATTTGTCTTGAAAGGGGGTAAGTAAACTCACCTTTTCAGCGGTTTAAAAATAAGTTTCGGTACATTTCAATATTGGGAGACTCCGTATGTGTTCTCGGGGTTCTTACACAAAAAGTCAAAAAAAAAAAAGATTCAGGGGAGATATTCGTATGTTGAAATTTTCATGACTAAAAAATTAACCAATGAAAATGACCACTTGTTGCCAGTTTACTACCAGTTCAATACCGTTTCTTTGATTTGTGATAGTAAGATCAAACTACTACCACTTCATTTCCAACTCGCTGTCAAATCGGTTACTGCCATTTCACTACCACATCCTTATTGTCAAACGAACAGCCTACCATATTCCTTCCAAGTCACTACCAAATTCGTGCGGCAACACTGATTAGTCAACAACTACCACTTTGCTGCCAATTTACTCCTATGAGATCTGATGCGCCCCGGCTGAAACACGGGTAAAAATAGACCGTCCAGCATATGCCTGAGATAGAACAGGTAAATGTGGGGGATCGAACGAAGCCTCGTCACATAATCCAATGTCCATGCGCAACTTAACCACTACACCATACAACCCATACTTCGAAGGCCATTTTACAGCATTGTAGTGGACCTGTAGGGTATTTCATACATCATTTACGTGGACTCGCAATTTTTTGCACTTCGCATATGGAGACATATGGAGACAGAGATTTTTGATTCGGATGAATCAAAGTGAATTGGCGTGATGAATTGAATTCCTTTGACATATTCTACTCATCACAGTACTTTGCTGGTTCATTACGATACTTATCTGCCATGTTCTACTGAGGTTTTTTGCAAAAGAAGTTTTTTTTCGGGCAGAAATGGGGGTCTCAGAGGTCCCTGGGGCAAAAACAGGTGAATTTTGGGTGGTAAATAGGGTAAAAATGCCTTATAGGGGATAGGGGATTGTCTGGGATCCTCTCGCTGCCAGTTCACTACCATATCCCTATTGCCAAACAAACTGCCTGCCACATTCCTTCCAAGTCACCACCAAATTTGTCAAATTAAGGGCAAAACACTAACTACCACTTTGCTTCCGATTCACCGCTAATCATTCCCCACCCCGCGGAAATTCTTATCTATATCTGTGGCATGCCAATTTACTACCACTTCACTTCCAACTCGCTGCCGAATCATCGGTCTTACAGAACTTCTCATTCAGGTCTACAATTCGCTGGTAATTCGCTATCATTTCACTGCCGTGGCATTTATTCTTAGTGTTAATGGAACAGCATATTACATTCCTTGCAGTTTACTGCCAAATTACAAGAGACAATAACTTTTTCTATATCATTCGGTATCAATTTAGGGGCTCGTATTTTCAGTTCCTCGAATATTGCTACTTTGCATCCACGAATGTGATGTTTGTGAGTTTTAGAAAATGAATTCTGAGATGATTAGCTGAGTGTCCTCACAGTTAACTTCAGTTTAGAGAGATGTAATCAAGGAACGTACTTGAATCAATTTCTGTTTCACCGCACGGGTACATAATAACAGAATTCCTTGTCGGGATACAACGAACCAGTCTAGATATTGCTCTTCAGTGGTTGCTTCTCGATTGAGCAGATCCTCAACCAGCGCTGAGGCGAGAAATGTGATAGAGGCGTGTATCATAGTTGTGTTCAGTCTGTCTTCTAGGTCAACTTTCAGACGAGCAACCTCGGATTTCCCCCAAGCACTCAATCGAATGCTCTCTAACTCCGCTTTGTACCGCAGACTCCTATCAAGTCATGAGTAGAAACAATCAGTATCCGGTACGGGCAACAAATAGTCTAAGGTAACGCACATATTGACACGAGGGAGGAACGGGCTGCAGAAAAAGATTTTTTGATATTATAACTCTCTCGTTACGAACATGTTCAGATTCGTATTTCATACCACCTTTTGAATTTGACTACCTATTTACTACCTACCAGAGTTAAACTACCAATCTACTACCAATCCACTACCAGTTTACTACCAGTCTACTACCACACTTGAACTGCCAATCTACTACCACATTTGAACTACCAATCTACTACCACACTTGAACTACCAATATATTACCATACTTAAACTACCAATCTACTACCAATCTACTACTAATCAGACTTGAGCTACCGAATTAATTATAACCAGCCAACTACCAATAGTCGTCCCCATTGTGTCTTTGGTTTCGAGGTTCATTCACTGTCCTTTTGATCCCATCCATACTGTCTGATGTAAGACAGGAACTCTGACCACCAAGGCAACGGATCAGGGTTGTCAGCCAATCTTGCCAGTTCCTCGTAGACGAGCTGATTTCCAGTTTGAGTTTTATAAATGTCACAGAGTAAAGCTATTCACCTCATATATCTTTCTTCTGACTGCGGGTGTCTGAAGCAGCAAAAATCGCTTGGGTGATCCAGTAAATTTTTTAAGGAATTTATCTTCGGTGGTAAGGTCTCTGTCCATCATAGAGTTTACAAAACGAGTGACAGTCCTTTCTTTGTTGGTCGATGTGACAAAATCAAAGCGACACCAGATTAGGTCCTTCTTTCCCTCTTCTGTAAGTCTCATTTCTGACATTCTAGTCTGGTATTCGTGTCCTGCCATCTTTTATAAAAGATATGAGTATACTTGACTTTGGTAAAAATTGAAGGCTTACTTTAGTGGGATCGGATAATGATGGGAGTAGAACACGCTCTATTCGATTTGCTGGCTTTTATTTATTTATCCTTAATTTGACTTCAAATTGCCGTCATTGGGGATTGAACCTCAATTCTGATAATAAGTAGTTAGGTAGGTACTAGTAGTAATGACGTAGTACATTAATAACTAGTCTTCCTTCTCTGATTCAGACTCGATTTGCTTCTGGACCCAGTCAGGTATCTGCTCCCATGCCTCATTTGCAGTCGTAATAATACGATTAGCCCCTTGCAACATGCCAGGTACATTCTTCCAGGTCTTTTCGCAGTGCCTCTTCATTGAACGAGCAAAATGTGCTTGTCGATATGCATATGCTTTAACACCAGCACGAACGTTGGAAGATAATGTTCCGGCAATCTTTGACTTGTCAAACTCCAGAATTCTCTCTAACCAACTCTTCTCCTGCCAAGTGTAGAAGACTTGGGTTCGCCGCATTTCTTCAGTCAACAGAATGACTTCTTCTTGCCATCGAAAGGCGCGCGCACGCGCTTTACACCATTCGATGCCTAAAGCTTTGGATAATGTGAGCGTAAGAGCCGGAAAGAACAATGGTAATTACCCTCTGCCATATCTTGTTTGCTGTGATGTTGTGTTGTTAGCCAGATCCATGATGGTGTGCGGTGACCCTGTGGCTTGAATGTATTATATTTACTTTTTTTCTTCCTCTTCGGAGCATGGCCAGTACCATCCAGGTCAGTCGAGTCTTTGAAAGCACGTATATCCGTATCTTCGAGTCTCTGAAGGGAATCTCGCCAGGAATAGTTACCTAGAACTGGGGCCAGTAGACCCAGGCTCCGGAATGCTCGACGATAGCGTGCGGCAGCAAGTTTGATCTTCTTATCAACATCTTCCAGGATCTGTTGTGAGCGGGTCATATTCCGCTGTCCAAGCAAAACAGCATGTCGAAATCGCCAGACAGAGTCTCGTAGTAGGAGGTGCCTGCGTAAGGATTCAAGCGCGTCGTGCGCTTCTCCAAGACGCAGGCGAAACTCTGTTTGGCAAAGCTCTTTAGTAACTGCAACTTTTGAGCTGACACATTCGGAAGGAAGCATAATGTTTATGGAATAGACTGCCTGCTCGGGAGAGGCATTTTCTTCTGCCTCACGGCGAAGGAACCCAAGTCTAGGTATGTACAGGTTCTGAATTTCACAGAACCGGTCAATCTTCCGACGGAGTTGGGTACTTCGTTCAATGATCTTGGTTTTTTGGGCATCTGTTGCGCAACCCTTTAGTTGTTGATTATCGGCAGCTAGGACTTCTCTGCTTAATTGTTAGATTTAGCGTCATTGAGAAAAAAGATGGTCCTTACTGCTCTTCTTGAATTGCGAGGCCTTGGACAATCATTGAGTTGGCGGAAACCTTGTGAATCTGTGGGGTACTAGTATTTGAGTTATCTTCTTGAGCTAGCTCTAACTGAACAGCTTTCAAAGCCTTTTCTATTTGGGGATCAGACAGCGAACAGAGAGCCATAGTGATAATTTGACGTCACCTTTAGTCTTAGGCTCATATGGATTCAGTCCTGAAGGGTCTCTCTCCCACTGAATGACTGCTTTATCCCACTTTTCGACTTCAATTTTAGGTAACGCTGCAGACAGCATTTTGAATGCGATGGTATGTTTTTCTCGAGCGTCTAATGATTCTGCCATGCGCTTCAATAGAAGTGACGCTGAAATTGAATTAGATTCGCCAACACCAAATAAAGAAATCACTCACGTAATACCCCACGTTTTCGGTGGTTCCAATCACCAAATATATCATCCAAAGTGTCCCTTCGAGACCCAGGACCCATTTCTCGGGTACTTGTAGATACGGCATTGGTAGCTGACCAGCCTCGCTCAGGTCCTTCGCCATCTGTTCTCCCCACTAGTGGGGTAAAGTTGAATGAAAATTGGACCTGATACTAGTCAATTAATATGCTCCAGGTGAAATCCTTCAAAGCTTACTTGGCAGGCCATCTTGTGTGCAGCAAGGTGAAATTTAGGGACGAGGAAGCGATAGGTTTGGAGAGGATCCGGACGATATTCATCACCATATACCTGAAAGCGACGTGGCAAGTGCCTTCCCCACTGGCAAGAAATATCATATGATACTACAACGTCTTGGGGTGCGTTTTGATTCATTGATGACATAAATATGTAATCCATATTGACATATCTGTAAAATTTTCAAATTCGAACGATGAACATAGATCTGAAGTGAATCGATTTACCGCTCTCCTTTCTGCAGGTCCCCAAGAGATGCCGGTCGCTTCATATCATGCCGTGCGCAGTCAATCGTCCCAATACCAGTAGATACTACACCCTTTCCCCCTTTTGCACTAGCCTGCTTAAGTGCATTGTGTTCACTGCATGTACTCTTGTCGTCGATTATGATCTCACCGAATTTTTCGAGGTAGGAGTAGAATGGTTTGGTATCCACAATATAAGCATATCCGTGGTTTAGGCCAGGATCGCGTTGCTCGTTAGAAACGTCAAGCCGTTTGAGCCGAAAATTGGCATCAATGCCGACGAATAAAGTATATTTCCATCTGTCTTGAGATTGAGTATTAAATACGTACTCAGAATAAAGAAGAAAGGACCTATCCGCTCTAGTTTTATAGTCTGAAGGCAGGTTTATTCCAGGTATTGGGCAAGCGGGACAATGTAAAGCACATTCTCCGGTATGTGTGTTTGCCGGGCCCCTATCATCGTAAGCCCGTCCGGATCGTTTCAACATCCGTAGATGCCGCCATTCCCGAAGAACACGGAGAAATTCATGGTAACGATCGGGGACTTTGGATGTGAACGTGTTGTCTGTCAAGCGGAGGAGAGTATTATAATACTCAAATGGTGTGATTTTCGACATGAAATTCAACATCTGGAATGTCTCCAGACATTGGAACGTAAACGCAGTCTGAGGGTTGTCAATGGTAGCGGGGAATAAACGTGCTTCAATTAGTTGAGCAGTTTTGTCAGCCCACCCATGGCATCCACAAAACTGAAGCTGGATTTGATGGATTCCGTCATGGGAAACAACCACAAAAAAGCCACCGGTAGAACGTTCGGGGCAGGGACAAGGTTCTGAGAAATGGCCTAACTGAAATACAGCGCCTCGTGCTGCCAAAGACGTTTTCTCCCAGAAATTACCATTCCATATCTACAAAATTAGATTAATTATGAGCAATGTAAGCTGTTTGGATACCAATTACCTGAATCCAATGGAAAGGTAAGTTTTCATGTTCCTTCAATATGCATAATTCACACAATTGATGGTGTTGAAAGCATTTAAGGCATCGAAATGACTCCGACATCTCGGCTTTACAAAGAGCACACACCGATTTGGTGTGAGCTTCAAGGCCGAGAAGTAAATAGAGAAATCTCTCGCGTTCACGCTGTAGCCACTTTGCTAATACAGGGTCCTGTGGATTGTCATTAAGAATGTTCTAACAGATATCAGTGGATTTCTTACACCTTCCGCCGGTTTTTTCGATCTTATAACTCCTGGATCATCTACATTGATGTCTGGCTCGTCCACATAATTTGGATCCAGATATGCCGTATGAGTGTACTGTGCCTCTTTCAAGCAGGCTTCGTATTCAACAATATCAGGAACGGCGAAATCAACATTATTCCATTCAATCGGCTCAGTAATAGTTGGTGCCGTGGATGTGGGTTGGGGGACTGTATAGACGAAGTTTTGATGTTGAAATTTGACCCTACTCTCTGTAATGGAATAGGAGGTATGCGAGACAATAGAAGATTGAGTAGACCGATTTTGGGTGCTTTTGTTAAAATCAGCTTCGGAGTATTCAAGCAGATCTTTCTTTCGACGTGGAGGCATTGTGTTGTTGGGGAATAATTTTTGTGATCCTAACATTCGGTGATAAATTATGCCGTATCACTACCACTTGAATTCGAATGAACTACCACTTTAAGAACTCACTACCACTATGAATTCACTACCACTAAACTACCACAATTCAATTGAAGCGAGGCAGACCGCTTTTTCCCGAGCAACTACCACTTTTCCAAAATGCTCTTTGCATAAACGCCCCCAGTTTCCCAGCCAATAAAAATTCGTCCAAACTGACAAAAACGGAAACAGAATAGTTAATTATGCAATACCCAGTATGCAAGAGCCGTAGAAGCAAAAAATGTGTTTGTCTCTACCTGTCGTCGGTGGTTGTCATTAGTCCGGGCCTCGTGGATGCGTGGGAATGGGATAGCCTCAAAAAGTATGGTCGGGTTTTTGATGGTGGCGTATGATTTTGAGTGTCGGGATGGTCTTCTAGCAACGAATCGGATCTGACCTTTGGGAGGGCAGCAAGTGGAGCTCAGACAGCACGCTTGCTCCAAAAGCGACGAGGAATTCTACAGCATATCTAGAGTATGTATGTCCTCTAGCTACTTAATAAGTACAATAAGTGAATTCCAATAATCAGTTCAAGCCGCTCTCGCCTAAGCAACAAAAAGGCTAACGATCAATAGTAGTTTGTATTTTTTGAAGTTCTAGTGCTAGAAACAGGCAATATTACTAGTAGCGAACATCATGACCAAGAAAATGATATAACCCTTCGAGACATCAAAAGTCTTCCTCGTTCTCTTCATAGTCATTGGGATAGTAGTCACCGCTAACATCAGTATCAGCCTCAGGATCATCCTCTCCAACATCAAAAATTTCCTCCCTGACATCCTCATCCACATCTGCGTGAATTGTCAACTCAAATATTCAAAGACCAATGATCGATATATGCTTACTTCGGGGACTACCCAGACTTCGGGCAGGAACCTGTACATAAGCTCTGTTGGTAATGGGCCTTCGGCGTACTGAAAGTCTGGTAAGAGAGGAGAATTGACTTCGGGATAGAAATGAACTCACCGATGGGGATACGAAACGCATTTACGATTACTTGTGCTGCTTTGACTACCTGATCAACAAGGCGAGCGTCGAGCCGGGTTTCAGAACGAGCGTTATGCTTGGGTTGGCCAATAATACGAGTATTAGCATGACGGGCAACTTTTTTCTTGACAGGGACAGTTTTCGTGAGATTTTTCTGTAGACGAGTTAAAATGAATGTAGGAGACAGAGTATGATGTCGTACTTTGAGGGCTTGGATTCTGGAACTGCGACGAGGATTCAATGCCTAATGATCAATTAGCTTTGCTTAAAGAAATGAAGAATATCGGCGAACTGGGAAGTGAAAGACGATTTGCTTACTTTGATCCGTGGGCTCCGTCTGAGAGGGGAGCTACTTGATACGATACGCTTTCGCCTTGTGGGGGTCTCAATAGCTCCAGAGTTTTGTCGAGCGGCGACCCTTGCTAGAAACCGCTCCCGATTCTGAACGGGTGAGGTTCAATAGCAACATACACCATAAGAGTTTAATGCTCACCCATCTGCGGTAGGTCCTGTTGTGTCGAGTGGTGATCACCGATGCAGCGTCGGAATCCATTGGTCGATATTAGGGAGAGAGAGGTCAATCTTCAGCAGAGATTGAGTTCATATAGGGCGCTGATCTTCGCAACACGAACAAATACAAATCGAACGGGATATAGTGGGGTACCATAAAGGTAAGTACCCCAAAAACTTGGTAGTAGACAGGAAGAAAGTGGCAGTGGACTATAGCGGAGAAGTGGTAGGCACAATAGGTAAGTGGCAATCGGCTGTTGTAGTAAAGTGGTAGACAAATGGTAGTAAGCACACTCTAATCAGAATTTGTACTTCATTCTATCAAACGTACAATTGGTAGAAAAGATTTTAGAACTCTCATCCATGACCTCTCAGATTTACAATCGTCTCTCGTAGTCAACGGAGCCAGACTTCGAACGGTGATAACTGATCGGGAAGCAGGTAGTAATAGCCTATCCAGCAGTCGAGGAGCAAATCAGAAACTAACATAGAAGTTTGATGGATGGTACACGTGCGTTTGTTTTCAAGTACATCAAAAAATAGTAATATACGGCGGACATGTGTATTTAAAGACAGAGCTGCAGGATGAGATCAAAGCCAAGATAGAATGCGTCGATGAGAAGATGTAAATGGCCCTATAAAATGTCAGTTGGAGAAATCAAAAGTATGTAGATTAGACTAACGTCACTCCTGGGAAGACCAAAGAGGTGTAGGGGGGCGTGCAGGGGGGCTGGAGTCGAGAGTAGGTTGATCAAATTCTGCGACGTAGTTGTTAATTGCAAAGTATCAACTGGAAGCTGAGAACTGACCTGTATGCCACTCTAAGTCAATGTCTTCAGGATACTCTTTTTTGACCTCATTCTCCTCGGACACTGTGTTATACGAGAAGCTGAAGGAGATTTGCAGAAGAGAACAGTAGAGCCACCCACGTTCTGGACGATACGCTGAGCTCAAGGAATAAAGTGCAGTTGAAGCACTGAGCAAGGCCTCTGTGAAACAGACGTGAGTAAGTGTAGCGTAGTCGAACACTTTGAGGTTAGACGGAGGTCCTTCTGGATAGGCTAGCATCAGAGCGATAGAGGGAAAAAACCTAGAAATCACTCACGCTCCTTTTCGTATACGTCTGACAGGATTCGAAGGGCTTGGGCTGTCTGTCGAAGGGCGTGGATGAACTCGTCGGACATTTTGACTGGAGCGGTGATGAATGAAGGGAAGAAAGGGATAGGCGGCGAGAATCGAGGGTTTATATAGTCCTTTCGGAATCTACCGAAGGCATTATACCGAAGAATACCTCACGTGGAGGATCAAAGTCGATGGGTGAAAGTATAATGCGGGTGGTAGTTTATTAGGTAGATTTCTCTGCCAGATTTTGAGTACAAATTGAACCAAAAAAGTATTTTGACGAAAAATATTAGGACAAAAAAAGTATGATAAGTTTTGGGATCTATTCTTTCATCCGGAAAGCTAAGGAGCCTTGCTACCGATTTCTACAGCCAGAAATTAACCAGATGATATCACAAAAATATTTACAAGTCGTATTACCTTGCACTTTTTCCCGTTCATCAAAGCGAGCCACAACTTGTCTGGTCAATCATCAATTAAAGTATCACTTTTCCATGGTGACGAGCATGACGGAGGTCACCGGATTTGACTGTAAAAAGTAAAATCGTTCTGTGGTGGCCTATTCTCGAGACAGTAAGGGAAGACTCGTTTTTGGTATTACTAGTGGCCCGATATTGAGAATTGCAAAAGAAGAAGGAAAAAGAAACTAAAAGGAGGAGGCTTAGACACATAGAAAACAGCATGCGTGTATTTATGCTAGTATATAATCATTTCGAAACTGGGTAGATATGTAGAAAGAGAGATCCAAATACAACGAGGCAGCAGAACAGACGGAATCTCCGATGCAGCTGTACGGCATGGGTGATGAAAATCGCAAAAAAGGAGCAAGTTTGAAAAGGATTTAGGTCTCGATGGGTACTACCTACTATTTAGGGACAATAAATTTTCAAGTATCTACGCTGTAAGTCGTATGGAGAAAGAGGTAAGGAGAATGATGCACGGCGGTCCGGTTTTTGTCCGGCATCCCATTAGGTTCGAATCCTGTACCTCCATTTCTTCCATCTGCCTCACTAAAGAAATGACCGGCTGACAATGTGGTAGCTTTTGGAACTTTCTATTATTCAAGGTCATATCACTAAGCCAGTGTCAAGAACATTTAATTTAGGTCAATAGTAACTTTGCTATGTAACAATGCGTGCAACCCTACAATCCGCCTTTCTCTCCCATATATCTCCATCGAATGCGAGACCTGTCTCTCGAAATGATAACGTATGGAGGGTCCGGTGCGTAATGAGCTTGATAGAATTGAATTGAATCAGCAGATTTGCCTGCCAAAATATCATCCGGAGTAGGCCATGGAATGTCGATTTTACGTTTCAACGTGGGACACTCAGATTTGAAAGGGTGTGGATAATGGACGTCGAATGACCTCAGTGCAGATAGAAGCTCTGACTTCCAGCTTTGCTGAGACATACATGAGTTGACTTTGATTTCTGATATATTAGCGAGGTTTTGACTGAGCTGGTCATGTAAATGCTAAAAGAAGAGTCAAGGAAGAGTTAGTTAAATGGTAGCTATTTCCCGAAAAAAAAATACCTTTCTGAATATCTCGGGTCCCTTTTTAGAGCTTTCGATAGCCTTCTCTATTCTCTCGATACTCCTATCGTGCAGGTACAGAATTTGGTGAGGAGAAGAAGGTAGAACATCTGATGGGAATCGTCTAAGCCAGTAGTTCACCGCATGCTCCATAAACTCCTGGTCTTGATTTTCACCATGGGCTTTGTTAAAACTGGGAGTCAAGAAATCGAGTAGATCTCCCCTCCAGCAACGCTCTGCAAGGGGATTCATTGGGAATTTTCGGGCAGAAAGTGGTGGGACTCCGTTCGGACAGTGAACAAAACTCTTTTTAGGGGGATCAGCATTTTTCCATGATATATGGAGCAGACTTACTGGAGAATGACGGTGACAACAGGTAACATGATAGTCAGGGAGCGACAAATTCATAATGGTTGCAATTGATGCCAGATATTTTTATGGATCCACAGCACCGCAAAGCGAGTGATTATTATATCCTTGAGCCCACCAGATACGTAATGGGAAAGGGTTGCTAAATCATTACCATCTTGCTACCATTACACTACCAATTTTCTTACTACCAAGTACCTCGCTACAACTACGAATTTACTACCACTTTACACCGAGTGTTCAGATGCTTACAGCCGACGATGACACCCTGATCTTACCCGTCGACCTGTGACATCCTTCTGACGCCAAAGTTTCCCAAGTGCATGATGCCGACCGTTTTACAGACCAGTACGACCGGGAAATAGACTGTCTGCATAGTAACATCTCTGCATTAGTTCTCACAATGCCGCCCGAGATGGCATTATATTGATTCAGTTTTCTTCCAAGATATAGCCTGCTTCACTCCTTGTCTGCTGCGTCCACTCCCTATAGATGACCTAAGATATGTTAGCGAAATTTAAAAAGATTAATTTAAATTTCTACATACATGTGCCATTCGGAAATGAACCGCTGTAGTTTTTGATAGAATCGCTTTTGGTGGGGCTCCAGCAAAGGTGCGTAATACATTAAATCCTCGAGTGTAATGCCGTTGGACTAATACACCAGCTATCTCGAGCGCCTTATTTCTTGTAATCTTATCCTTTATATACTTCAAGCGATAGATAAACAGCCATCTCTTTCCGAATGGGCTGAGGTGAAGATTTTCAAGGCGACTCGGAGAACGCGAATAGAACTTGTAGTGTCGCCGCCAAATCAATTTTGCAACCATGGCTAATAAGATACTCTGTAAATAAAATTTTTCAACAAAAGGAATCATGAACCTACCAACAGTAAACTGAAACGGACACAACTGAGAGGGAAACCGCGTTTCTTGGAGGTTCTGTTTCGAATTTAAATACCTATTCTGAACAGACGTACGGCATGCTACTACCATCAAAATACCAATTTACTACCACACCACCGCAACATAGCATGATAGTATTTTCAATGGTAAAACGTTACATTTCGGCGCTCCCCTGGATATCACTGAGCCTTCCCAACACCTAGCATGAGGTTTTAATCCCCTAAATTGTTTTATCAACTCTATGTATTTATCAAGTAAGACCAAGTAATACGTCAGATTCACATACCACTGTGAGTTTTAACCAATGTTGGAGTTTTGGCAGCACAAAAAGGATATCGATCCGAACGAGTTTCGTAGTTTGAGAATGTACCTGTTAAGTACAACTTCTTACATGACCACTAAGAATTGGACATAACAAAAGGTGCTGGTGGTGAAAAAGAAAACAAGTAAGTCTTACACAATTGTTTTTAAATCGTACATACGATGTTAAATATGGTTTTGGCGCAGAAACCAGGATATAGAATCACAGAAGATCTCTAGGTTGGTTTATGTGCCGACCTCCCAGAAATTAACTGAAAGATCAGTCGTGAATGTAGGTGACTTTATTTCTACAAAATTTTAGAGTGACAGCTACTAAGATTATTTATCCATTCACATAAGTTTATGGCAAGTCAAAATATCCCCATCTCAGAAAGAGGAACTCGATAAATCTGACAGTCTAAAAACAACTATTCTGCAGATATACATCTATAGCAGGATCTCGAGGAACCAACTAAAGCAGGTGCTAAGACGTGCAAATCAAAAACATATACTCACACAATATTGACTGTTCAATCTTGCATCAATCATTGTAAATACTTCTCAGACCATTCGCAATCCAATAGAATACACATTAATTGCACGCTTGTATAACTGGGCTAGCGCAGGTTGATTCCAGGCTCAAATATGTCCATTTGAGCTTGAAAACTTTCATTTGAATTCGAATACTTTCATTTGAATTCGAATACCTTCATTTGAATTCGAATACTTTCATTTGAATTCGAATACTCTCATTTGAATTCGTACTTTCATTTGAATTCGACCGCACTCCTTTTAGGCTCTTATATGCTCAGATATGACTGACAATATAAATTCAAATTCAAGCTTTCTTAGATACACATCTACAGCAAGATCTCAGGAATGTAATTAAGGTAGGTGCTAAGGCATGCCGAATTGAAATCACACATACAATCTATAAACTGTGGAATCCTACATTATAGATAAAAAATTTGAAATCCCTGTTAAATCTTACCTTGATTATTGTAAATACTTCTCAAATCCAACAGAACACAAGGTTGTAGAAGAGGACTAGCGCAAACTTGATTTCAGGCTCAAATATGTCCATTTGAGTTCGACCACATTCAGTTGAGTTCGGACACGCATTCAGTTGAGTTCGAACACCCATTTAGTTGAGTTCGAACAACTAGTTAAGTTCGAACACGCATTCAGTTGAGTTCGGAAACACATCCAGTTAAGCCATGGGCTTCATTTTAAATTTAAACCTGAATACGTTTACTTTTCCGAGAACATCCCTCAAAGAGATACTATCAGAAAGAGTATTTATCAAATGTATAGTCACAGATGGTTCAATAAATAGTATTTACACTACAATACCCGGCTCTGCATTATCTCTGGTATACTGAATAATACTTACGGGGAGAACGACATCAATGGTGGAGTCACATTCCCCAATCTCACTACTTCTTGAACTTTCTATACTCAATTATCTCGTTCTCCAAAAAATTAATTAACCAAACAGTCTACACATCTGGCCTACTACGAAGGACTATTTTCTACAGAAGAAGCGATTGGTAAAGTATTATCCGGTGTACTTTGTCTTTGACCGTTACTAATCTCAGAATCACTATCACAAACCACAAATCTTCCACGACGTTTATGTGCTGCAAAAAAGACAGGGTGGTAACGCGTAGGTGGTGGAAATTGTTTTTTTCCCTTTCTTGAGAAAGGCCGTGAAATCTGTGGCCGATAATTGCGAGGCGAATGGCGGGATGATGGATGTGATAGAGACAATGAAGAGGGTGGCGGAGAAGAGGGCGGGAGAGGAGAAGAGGGTGGCGGAGGAGAAGAGGGCGGGAGAGGAGAAGAGGGTGGGAGAGGAGATGGTGATAGCCTTCCAGGAGAGGTCAAAGGATGCATTGCTCGTCTGAAGGGAGACGAGGAACACGAGACCAAAGATGAGCCGGGAGTTCCGAGGATGGGATTGATTCCCTTGGTACTGAGACAAATAATCAGCAAGATGATAGATAGATCATGAAGAGAACATACCTCGATAATCTCGACTTCAATTCTACATTTTTTTGTTGCCGACGAGCCTTCCCTTTACTTGAAAAGTAATTCAGTGAAGGAAAAACTGCAGAATCTCAACAATCCTCACGTTTGATAGTACTTTGCATCAAATCTTTTCTTAGCTGCTTTCTTCTCCTCCTTTGTAAAATATTTTTGAGGCCGTCCCCGACGTCTTTTAGCTATCGCTTTGCCCATCGATGTCAAAAGTGGTGAGGTGAGGGTAGTGAATATAGGGAGGACAAGGGTATTCATGCACTGAAAGCACCTATTTACTACCATTTTACTACCAATTCTTCGACGCAGTAGTTCTCTCATTGTGCCGGTGTACCAATGTATTACCAACATACTACCAATGTCCTACCAACGTCCTACCAACGTCCTACCAACGTCCTACCAACGTCCTACCAATGCACTACCATCTAACTACCATTTCTACTATACTGATCGCCGTTTGGAGCCCACTAGTCTAATCAAGAAACACCTTGTGTCATCACTATGGTTGCACTCCGGATTCACAAACTCTGTTTTCAAAACTGACAGGTAACATAATAAAGAAGCACTATAGTGTACATGTGTTTTAAGCTTCTATATCAAAAGAAACGAAGCGAATAGACTAGGCTCACCTGTAGGCTACGTATCGAAAACCCGTCCGAGTCGCTACTACCATTTTACTACCAATTCAATGGTTTCCTTGTACCTGATCACTTCACCGCCGTTTGATCGCTTCACTAGCCTAATTAAGAAATTTCTTTGCCATTTTTATCTTTCCTTTACGTCACTCCGCGTTTGAATGTTCAAGGTTTTCAACGGACAAGTTGACCAAAAAATAGATTACAGAACATGCGTACTACAAAAGACTAATTTGGAGTATGGAGATCATGGAATAAGCTGACCGTAGCCCTGGGGAACAGGAAGGTACTGAATGATAGGGTTGAAATCGACGATGACAGTCTGTCCATGCTGCAAAGCAAGCAAAAAGTGGGCCCTAGCTTCGTCCCGGGTGAGGAAGAATCGCTTTTTGGCTCCAGGGACTTGGGTCGTAAGTCGCTCCTGAACACTCCTGTCGTAGGGGCGCGTCAAATAATTTCGAGTGGAAAGAAGCAAGTGAAACATACCAGCCTCGGACGTAACCGATCCTCCGTCCCACGGTGATGGAGTACCACCTCTGACTAGGAGGAGGGAGCTGGAAGGGAGTGTTGCAGTTTCTGCAGATAAGGGCCTGAATAGGTTGAGCTGTAGAAGCTGGAGTGAACAAGGTACTGGTATTGGCTAGACAAGAAGTCAGAACTACTACTCGAAGTGCAAGAAAATGACGTACCAGTATTCGCAAGGACTGCACTGCCGCCAAGGACCACCAAAAGATCACCAAGGACTAGCGTAGAATGTCGACAAGTGTGAAAACATATGATAATGGGGCACCTACTCTCAGCGTAGTCAACGGCTGCTGTATCCTGAGGGACTAGGATGGTGTCAGTGCAAAGCATTGGATGAGAACGAGAACGACCTACGATTCGGGTTATCCAACGATCGGGTCGTAGCCCGTGACAAGAGAGTCAACATTGCTGGTGGGAGTTGTGCGAGCACGGTAGCGAGGCTGTTCTCGGCGATGGTGTTGCGACGATCCATGTTGTGACTTGAGAAGGAATTAGATTCGACCTTTCAACTTTTATACTTCGAATCCTGCCGAGATGGCCGTGTGGCCATCAGCTGCTTAAAAAGTCTTACCCGAATTACCTTTATACGCAAGCTATAGTTACCAACCGTCTAAGAACTTTACCATCATGCCAAAAGCCGACAAAAAAAAAAAATTCACCCCCGCTGATCGAGCCGACAGTCCTACCAACCCCAACCCCATTTCTACTGAACCACTCTCTCAAAATTCGAAGAAAGGCAGAAAGGTTTGACTTCGCTTTTTCTGATTTTTTTTTAGTATTAACATTCATATTCTGCAGCGCCAAAAGGCCTACATCGACGACGAAGATGTGGACCCTGAGGACGAATCAACGATAGACAGTTCTCATAACGCATGGGTCACTCTAGCTCAATCGATTTTTTTCGAAGAACGTTATCCCCTGTATCTCGAGTGCAGTGCTAAAGGAACCCGAGACCATTTCTGGACGTCCGTATCGAAAGAGTTTTTGGAGTCGTGGCCAGTCGGTCTCTCCGACCAGGAGAAAGTTGACCTCCCGATCGAAGAGCACGAAGATAGAATTACTGAGCTGACGGAGGAGAAGAAAGTTGTAAGTCATTTTTTGAGGAGTACGTTACGACTCTATACCGAAACATTCTGCATCTAGCAAATCAAACGCTGGTACGGCAATCGACGCGGTCAGGGCAGACGCAAGGAACGACAACGAGAAAAAAGGAAGAACAAGAACCCGAAGACTTCGAAAGATAACTCCAATCTACTGCGGGACCTCGCAATGCAGAACAACAAAACACGCGTGCCTCAAGCTGGTGAGGCATATTCGACATTGTTTTATAACGACTTCAAACACCTAGTGGAGGATGCGATATCATCGGAGGAGCAACTTAAAGGTGGCAGGCTTACTTCGGGTAGGAAGCTTGTTATCCGGCGTAGGATCGCTCGTGAGGAGCTGGAGAAGGCACCTCCGCAAAAGAAGAAAATGGTGGAGGAGTTTCTTCAAGGAAAGAAGAAGCAGAATGAGCAAGTTGTCGAGGCAGAGTGGAAACAAAAACTTCCCTCTGAGATTCAAACGTGCGCATCCTGGTTTCTCCTGGCTTTGTTTTCTGTTCTAACTCTTTACATTTCAAAGGTCCATCGACGATTTGCTGCCAGCTGCAAAAGAGATGCTCAGGTGTTTCTCGGATATGACAGGGAAGACCTTCCTCCTTCTATGTGGTGGTCCTTCTCCTGAAAAAAACGGGGAAATAAAGACGTATTCGTAAGTTACGGCTTTGGGATCATAGTGAAGAAACTCACACTCAAAATTTTTTCAGGGTATCAGCGGGCCCAACGTTGGACAACGCGACCTTTCCTGCAGCATATCCCGCATATGAGACCAATGTATTGCACCCGTGGATCCAGTATGTCATGGACGTATACCGTAAGTTGCCCTATAGTATCTCAAATACACATACTTACCTAAGTCTTGCAGCTCCTGAGAAACGAGAACTGTTCTCAATGAAAAATGAAGAAAGGTTCATTCAGGAACGGATCGCGGCAAAAGCCGAAGCTGCCACATCATCCTCTTCCGTTGCCGTGTCTTCTGGGGCGGAAACGTCTATGATTGCCGTGTCTGCTGTATCCCCTGCGTCCTTTGCCGTCCCTTCCACTGCCACGGCGGGCACTTCTGGGGCGGAGATGTCAATGACTACCGTTTCTGCTGCCGTATCTCCTGCTTCCTCTGCCGCCTCTTCCGATGCCATGGCCGGCACTTCTGGGATGGAGACGGAATCTGTGCCTGGGGTAGCTTCGACTGCAATGTCTACTGCCTCTCTATCATCTGTCGTACCTTCCTCTGTCCCTCCCTTCTCTGCCTGTGCTTTATTTGGTTCCATCGTCACATCCGACACCTCTGTTGGGACTCTTACGGCAGATCGGGATACTCCAGTTGCTTCGTCGAACTTGGATTTTTCTATCTTTGAACAAGATCCATTGATACAAGAAGCTCTAAGTTATGCAGCTGCAACCGACATGGAGAATATGGACTTTTCTATGCTGGACACATTAGACGGCATTGAAGCCTTCATGAGTCAACTCTCTACCGGCCACAGCAACTCGAGCGACATCCTTGATGCTTCAATAGATTGGTTCCAATCTACTAGTGAGGCATTCACGCAATCTTCCATTCCCGAACCCGGCCCTTCAGCATCCATTCCCGAGTCTCGTTCACCAATAAAATCGGCTGCTCTTGGCTCTGGAGTAGCTGTTGCCAACGATACGCTTACTTCACCTGCCATGACGTCTGCTCCAACATCCGCTACGAGCACTACATCCGAATCGGCGTCTATTTCGCCAGAGAGCTTCCGTCCTGCACCATCAACTTCTCAAAAAGAGTCGGATGCTCAAGGACTCACCCTTGAGCTTGAAAAATATGTAGGCCTGGCCGGATTGGATCCTCGAATCTCCTTTCCCGTTCCATTGCACGGAGTGTTTCCCACGGCATTGTCATCTGCTAGTCTACAGCTTGCGACACACGATACGCCATCATCACCTTCTGGATCCGGAGACAAAGCCGCAGATAGCGCTGTTGGTCTACAACCTATGACCGAAGCTACACAAGAACAAGCACCCTCGACCCCCGGCTCTGGAAACGAGGATATAAATGATGGTACCAGAGACAATCAACCTCAAGAAGACTCCCAGGTAGCGATTGCAGTTCCAGTTCCGGAGGTAGTCGCTGGGGTTTCGCAAACGAAGAAGAGGAGGAGGAGAGACTCTGTTGATACCAGTGACATTATCGAAGGAAAGAGGGTAAGACAAACCGTTGTAACAAAAGGTGAAGTCATGACACTGGGTCAGAAGGGCAAGCTTCCAATGGTTCAGGCCGGAAAGAAGAGATAGTACATCTTATTTCACTACGACTTTTTCTTGACGTTTGTAAATCTTTCTTGAGCTATATCCAATAAATATTTTTTTTTGGGAATGATCAGCGTTCGAATACTTCATTTGTTTATATCAGAACTGAGACGAATATAGAGAAATCACTTCTTAATAGCATCGGGAATTGGTAGTAACATGGTACATAGATTGGTAGTAAATTGGTAGTGGTAAATCGGTAGTAAATTGGTAATGTTAGTAAATCGGCAGTGGTGGTAACATGGTATGTAGATTGGTAGTAAATTGGTAGTAAATTGTTAGTAAATTGGCCAGTGGTAGTAAATTATTGGTACTGGTAGTAACATGGTATGTAGATCGGTAGTCGACTGGTAGTAGATTGGTAGCAAATTGGTAATGTTAGTAAACCGGCAGTGGTAGTAAATTGGTAGTAAATGTCCCTACCTCGAATGCCGCATCCGTCCGACAGATCTGAAATCAAATTGCAGCTATCCGAGGCGCAGTCCCACTTGGCGTTGTGTAGGCGACATGCCCAGGAAGCCACAAAGAAGTCTGATGTATTTAAATACAGAAGTCTAGTTTTCACAGGACTAAAAGGAAATACTATCCAACCATAGGGGCACGAAATTTACGAACACTTTTTTCAGACTTCTGGATGCGTGATTGAACATTGCAGGCTTGCCGGAAACAAGTTCGAGCCTTCGGCCCCCGGTCATCGTCGAAGATAGGAACTGTTCAAATTTCTATTTACAGAGAAGATAATGCGACACATTCACTTTCAGGCATCATATACAGCCGGCCTTGTAGCTCGAAATCAAAGTCTAAATTACTCTATGTATTAGCTACATCGAACATATGTCCTCACTAAGACCGACATCTTTTTCTCCACAAATATTTTCGATCATTTCACCGTCGTGCTCTATGTGATTCAGGAAGCAACAAATACTAGTTGAGGCTGACCTGGGGTCTCTCTCGGAATGAGGCTCCAAATCCATTACATCCAGTCCGTCATCTGAGAGGATTGGTGAAGGTGAGGGGGGTGGAGTAGGAGATTTTGAAGACGCTATAACTTGATTACAATGAACGCATTTGCCAAGAAAATCGTGCTGACAATATACTAATATAGGCTTTTGTCAAAAGCGCAGACTTTAAGAATTTATACAACTTACCAAAATCCGGCTCCAAAGGAGGTGGGGAATCTTTCTCTTCCGAATATGTTGTTTCAGAGACATAGCCACAATGATCGCAGGTAAATACGAAGTGATGATTACATTCTGATAATAAGAGTATTCAAAAACATCACAGATCAATGCTGTAAATCAACATACCTTCTTGCATAGACAAGCTTAGAGCTGCCAGGCGGGTGCTCAAAGCAATGGAATCCACAGAAAAAGATCGATTTCTTTCAGCGCTTCGAACTAATGATGATACTTTAGAATATTTGATTGAAACAAGTTAATCGAAACCATTTACCATTTTCTTGATATCTACATGCAACATCGTACTTAACGAGAAGCCTAAAGGTTTCTTCGACTCCAGTATTAGAGACATTGGCGAATTCATGAATGGCAGACGAGGTATTTTCAGAAGTAGACATGGAGGAAAAAGAAGAGTAGTTGAGGCAGAGAGGGATGGCTTTAAATAAAACGTAGCCATAGAAGTTGATTGGTAGAGGATTGGAAGTAAAATGGTATTGGTATGCGTCACTGGTATTCAAGTGGCATTCATACTGTAACATATCTATCCAGGTTGGTAGTAGCAGCGTGGAAGTGCATGTAGAAATAAGAAGTGGTAGTGAGGTGGTAGTGAGGTGGTAGTGAGGTGGTAGTGAGGTGGTAGTGAAGTGGTAGTGAAGCGGTGTGGTAGTGAAGTGGTAGTGAAGTGGAAGGGGATTGTGAGGTTGCTGGCGGCAATCATGAGAAGTGGCAGTAGATTGGAAGCATTCCCGGGCGATCGACAGTAAAGCAGCGAATGTAGTCAAGTCAGGTTAGGATAGCATGTCTAAATCATATAATTTATGTTCAAAAAAGTTTTCATTGTGATGGCTACCGCTGTGCAGCTTCTGGTGATTATTTTGAAAAGGATGAGAATTTTCAAAATACATTTTATTTATTTGTTTTCTCGGAAAAAGGATGTGAGAACGGAAAGAATTCTGGAGATCCAAAGGTTATCGCAAGTGGTGTGGCTGAAATATATTGACTCTTTTTAACCTGTATTGTATATCTCGAAAGGCGGAAGGAACGAAAGCGAATAATTTCAAAATACATTTTATTTATATTTTTTTGTCGGAAAATGGAAAAGGATATGAGAATGGAAAGAAATTTGGAGATCCAAAGTTGATTCCATTGTAAGCAGCGTTGTGCAAATATTTTGGCTCTTTTTACAATTTCCGGAATACGGAACAAGCGGGAGTGGAAGAAATTAATACATTCTATGTTTTCGAAAAAAAAATTGGAATACGGAAAAAGCGGGAGTGGAGAAACGGATGCGTGGGAATACATGGAGTGTTTTATCTTATCTACTCTTTTATCTTATCTACAAATTGTGGCAAGGTTCAAGGTTGGATTCCAGGATTGGGGATACGCTCCAGAAATCCCGACCCCGACGCAATTCCCAACGTCAGTCATTGCTGACGTGATAGCCGTCCGCCATGGACGACACCGCACTCCGGAATGTATTCTTGGTGAGTGGTAGTAAATTGGTAGTATGATTTGGTAGTCGTTTGGAAGACGTCTAATTCCAATCTTGCCCTATAATGTGGAAGTAGCTATGGGCTATAATTACAGCTACTTTTTGGTAGTAAAGTTACTACATGGCCTCATACTTCGATCTCAGAAATATCGCCTTTGGTAGTGAGGTCCTGCTTGCGGGTTTCGACAGGGCCTTGCCAACCAATGGCACATGCTTGCTCTTCGGTGCCTGCAGGGATGGGGAACTTCATGATAGTGGAATCCTGGATAAACCGCCATTCAGCGTAGGGAGATGAGGACAGTGACAAGACCGCACCTTGACAGAGATGAACACTTGATTTCCTGACCCATAGATGGTGTCCTTCAACCCTTCGTTAATACGTGCAATTTTCTCCGGCCAAGAATGGATATAAGGACGCGGCAAGATGTTATGCAACAGCTTGTCGATACGACTGAAGCCGACGTGCAAGTCTGGGTAAGGAAGCTTCGCAAGTTGGCTTTCCGAAAGTTCGTAAGCTGACATCGTCCAAGGAATCAGGATGAGATTAAGGGTAGACAGAATGGCGACAGCGACTGATGTCCATAGGATGAATGGGGACAAACGATTCTTCGAAGGTGCTGAACGGGAGCTGATACGAGCGTCGTTGAGGTTGACATCGTCAGAAGAGTCCCCATCCTGATGAGTTGCGAGAGGGACATATTCTGCTGAGTCTTTGTGTGAGCTGTACATACTGGGTGCTGGAGAGCTCAGGGAAAGGATGGGCTAAAGTAGACAAGATTGATCACGAGAATAATGAAGGCGCCAGACTCCATCCGACAGTCGGGATGTTAAAGAGTGATAGGAATCACAACTAACTGTGAAACAAACGTGATAAGTTTCTGTCAAATAGCTTCTTGCCTGACCAAAGTTATGGTCGGGGTTAATAATTGCCAAATATTGGTCAAGTCTTGGCAGGGATCTGACCCGTGCGCATAATCCTTGGAGTCACGTTCGACCCTAGACCCAGTTTTCGGATGGACTGGAGCACTAAATAGTAGAAGTCTCTTCCCATCGAAGATATCTCTTCAGCTTCCCAGTCAAAAAAATGGGTCTCACTGTTCGCCGGTTCTCTGTCCTCGGCGTTGTCCTCACGTTTTCAATCTTGATCAACTTAGTAGCTGTAACCAAACAAGTCTGGCTACTAGCACCGTCACGAAGATCGTACAGTGGGTTTCCATATCATTGAGGTTCACTGTAGCAATCACTGAACCTTCACATCACAGCATATGTAGGGCATGATCACCCTCGAGAGTTACCCTTGAAGCTTCGCACTGTCAACCTTGCTTTGGCAGACGACCCAGAACACTACGGATTGGAAGGTGCTCGAGCTGTCGCTGAATGGAATGCTTTGCATCCCGATGGCCAAGGAAGTGTCTACCTCAGCGACGCACGTATCGACGGTACATTGCAACCACCCTATCACTTAGGAATGTTTCACGCCCTTCAGTGTCTTAACCATCTTCGTTCGGCCTATGTCAACGGGAACGATAATCCAGCAAGAACGTCTCATTGCGTGGGATATCTATTGCAGTCCATTCTGTGCTTTGCAGATACTACGCTTGAGGAAGGAGGGGTGGGCGCGAGGACGGCAGATGGCAGTGTAATTGCACCAGCAAACAACAATACCCATACATGCCGGGATTGGAGCCAACTTTACGACTATGCGGCTGAAAATCGGGCTGGTTGGATGGCTGAGCAGATTGCCTTGGAGGCTGAACTGTCAAGAGGGACGTTGTTAGAGGATTTACAGATATAATATCGCGAATACAGCTACTTCATTTACTAGCAGATGTAATGATATTTAATGCAAACCCAACTATCATAACAAAATAATAATCGTTTGCCTTCCTACTCCCTCGAATGCCACGCCAGCGTTCGAAAGCTTCAAGATTATCCATTGTGACCCCGGCCGTTTTTACTGCCAAATAGTCTAGATTCGATCCTTCTGATTTTTATCTAATGAAGTATTTTGACATAGCGACGCGACAAAGCGCCCCTGGCTCGCTTCGTAGCGAAACGGTTTGGTTCGACCCCGGAGTCTCGGAGCCATTTGTGCGCATGAGCCTCCTGGCGTTTATCACCGGAGACAGATCCGAGATTGCAGGCTCCTGAATGCGGACGCACACTTGAAGCAGACCGAATCAATCGGAATCTTTCGCGACCATGCTTCTTAGAATTCATATTTAAATCTGGACAGAAAAATGCCAATCACAAGGCCACATTGGGTTTGGCTGGCAGACTACTCAATTTCTAAGCCCTCCCGTCTCTGCTCTACAATCATGAACAGCGACAAAGAGCACTACGAGCCTCTTCCGGAGGAGAACGAGAGTTTCCTTCATGGCAATGAAGCGATTGCTTCCCAGAAGCCTCGTCCCAAACGCCCAACATGGCTCCTCTTCGCTGTAGGATATTTCGTGGTCATGGTTGCCCACGTATCCATTTTCTGTTACCAAGTTCGTCAATCAATTCTACCCAAGGTCTTCAAGCCGCACTACAGTTCGTCGTTCATTTCCCGTATACTATGTAAAAGTGTACTGATTGGCCTGGTTTCAAGCGTATGTCGATGGAGACTGGCCACAGGAGCTCATGTTGCCAAATGGCCCCATGCGTGAAATCCAGACTGCATTCAACGACACACCCGAATTCGTGGATATCTTTTCTCCGGATGCTCATGTTCATTGGGAATCTATCCTTCCCCCTGGCGGTCGTGGTTACATTAAATTGGGAGGACACAAGGAGCTGTTTGGTATCAGGTTTGTGAAAAGATTGTCTTATGGTCCTGCACTTAAGTAACTTCCTACCCCACCCCTGCTTCTCGTTTCCTTTGCCTCTCCTCAGTTTCTACCATCAATTACACTGTCTCGTGAGACTTCGTGCTGTAAGTATGATACATCTTTTATCCAATTTTTTTGTTTCACGGCTCTCTATGAAGGTTTTTGCTGGTGAGGACGAAGATATGGGACATGTCAAGCACTGCTTCGTAAGTTTTGCCTTTTCCTATGTCTGGGGCTGCTTGTTTAATGCCTTATTAGAACTACCTCCGTCAGGTTAGCATTTATTATTGCGCACTTTATTGCGTTCGTTCTCTGATTCTCGTTAGGCAATTACATGCAACGCCGACATCACTCTCGAGCCTGGCAGGACCATACATAGCGAAGGTCCCGATGGTAAGATGGAGTCTATGGTTGTGGGTGGCTACGATGTTCAACACCAGTGTCGCGATGCTACCCCCGTCTGGAATTATTTGAATGAGAAATGGGCTCAAGATTTCCCCAACTACGATCCCATGGCCCATGCTGCCGAGTACGGCGAAGCTTAGTCGATCCGATAGGTCTACGCCTCGAAACTTGTGCCTTATATTCTGCACACCCTTCAGCTGGTGAAGAATAATTAGTTACCTATAATCAATATCACCCGTATTTCTTGTGGTAAATAATATTATTGGAATCAGTATGTATGGAGAAATAATCATCGCGTAATGTTTCTTGACTCAGGCTTGAATTCGAACGTTGAGAATGACATAGACAAATATATGAGCATCTAGATGGTGTAAGAATCCATAACAATCGCAGTGAGAGTCCAAATTCATTGACACTAAATAGCTGGAGACACCTTTGAGGTGTACCTCTTGTCTCCTCCCCCCGGATCTCTTTCGAACTTTCAATTCAATACATTCTCGAACAATTGCATCTTTGAATCGCAGCCATGGTTTCAATCGGCCTGGTGTCGACACAACTTGAGTCGTGCGAAATTTTGGTTTCACAC
Source organism: Stygiomarasmius scandens (assembly GCA_037954225.1). Taxonomy (NCBI): domain Eukaryota; kingdom Fungi; phylum Basidiomycota; class Agaricomycetes; order Agaricales; family Campanellaceae; genus Stygiomarasmius; species Stygiomarasmius scandens. Next base: position 51,665 of record JBANRG010000132.1, on the reverse strand, counting down.
TGCAACTCGAACGTCTTTCCACTCTTACTCCATCGATTCCCTTGCTAGTCGTATGCATTCTTCCTTTCGAAGCCTTTCTCCCACCATGAAAAACTTAGATCGACTACTCCTCTTGGCTCCGGCTATATACCAGTCCTCTGCCCGGGCCGCAGTCTACTGGTTTCATGTACTTAGGTAGTGTTCGGGGTCTTTCACTATGCTCGGTTTCCAAGGCCCCATCGAACGTCTATGCTGCCTGTCTGCCAAAACCAAAGAAACATATGGTCATAATTTTCCGGCCATTGAGACAGAATACTTGTCGCATTCCATGGAACCAGTTCGACCTGATATTGGACCTGTCATCCTTCCTACCAAGACATATGCCGAGGCGGTGAATGCTCCGTTTGCGGCATTCAGTTCCCTGCTTAATAAACTCTTCCTTCCTGGTGGGTATCACGTCTTCGTAATTGAAAGCTTCAGACCAAGTTGTTGATACACCTTTCAGGTCTCACTGCAAGTTACAGACACGTTAAACTTTGATCGATTTTCTCAAGGACATCAGGAAATCGGGGTAAAAACTTTCAAGGGCTTGCGCCGGGTTGTGCAAGCTTGCACAACCCTGAAAAGCTTGAGAGCCGGCAAGCGGAACAGTAAATGCGGAAAATCCGCAAGTTCCGATGATCGGGTCATTTCGTACTTCCAGCTTGCGGAGAGTGTAGCTCCTGCCCTACAGATACACCCGGATTAAACTGAAAAACAAGTCTACATTATACATCCAGGAGCTCATAATCCGGTAAGCTACATTTTAGGCTGATTTTCTTTTTCGTATCTGCACTTGTGAGGTTGCCGGGTTGCATACCAGCGGAAAACCGGCTACAAGGCCCGAAACCTCGCAAGTTTTTACCCCCATTTGCTGATGGAGCAGAGACCTAATGCAAAACACATTTACTTCAGAAAGGCTATTGTAAGTGTGCATCTTCAAATTATAACAGAAACACTCTGAGTATATTACCCTACATGTGTAGAATGATACAAAGGATATGGAATCCAATGGGTTTCCAGAGCTCGATGGATCGACAAGATATGGACTAGTTCTGGCGTCCTCATGATCAATGTCTTCATGGTTCTCATTTTGCTAACGACTGGTTTTGAATCAGGTCATGATTTTGCTGGCACATTCCTTGACAGCTGTGTGCAAAACGATAGGCCACCCCAAAAACTACTCCACATGGGCTGAGATCAAAATCCTATACAAAATCTTCTCGGCTACCCATCCCACCGCTGTTATGGACTTTGCCCCACCGTAAATTTGGAACTCCGCCCAAGTGGAGTAGTTTTTGTGATGGCCTATCGTTTTGCACACAGCTGGAATACTTGGTCAGAAAGGAAACGTCAGAGACATTCAGGAACATAATTGGGTTGGATAAGGAGGAAGATGATTCGGATGAATCTGCTGCTATCTACGGATCAGTTTGATTCAGCGACCACCTCTAAATCTAGATTGAACACGAATCCCAAGCTATAGTGACCGAGCTATCTAGCAAATGAAGAAAGTTGCATTGAAGTGTCAATGTGATGAACCGGAAGAAACTGAAGGCCAATGTCAAGGCAAGAGCTAATTTTCAGTAACAAATGTTTGAATACATTCTCTCGGTAGGGCCTTTTGGGATCCAGTCATTTTCCAACCCAGCTTGACAGTCGTTTGCATTTTCCATGTTTTCATTGAACCCAGCACCACCTTTTTCGTGCCTTTTTTTTTCAGTACGTGATCACTTGAGCTTGTGGACGTTGTAAACTCAAGCCAGCTAGCGCCATGTTGATGGTTAAAGTTTCGCTAGCTGGTTTCGATCGTTAGGGAGGCCTGCGATGAAGAAGTACGAATAGAAGGGGGTTTAGCTGAGCTCCAGATACATACCGCATTGTTTTTGGCATCCTTGATCCTGCTGCCAGTGCGTAATCATAATGTACAAGGCCCGGTCTCTTCGCAAATCCTGGGAAGCTCTATTATCGATGCCTTTGCCGCCTTTGTCCATTTCGAAGCTTTACTTACGAGGATACTCAGTTCCTCTTGGTCATCGATCATAGACCATCAATCTGAATTCATATCCAGCGTTTAAATGATCATGATACTCATCTACACCGGCACTACCCAAGTTCCTCTCAACCACCACCACCATGTCCACCACCACCACCATCTACAAAATGGCCGTCTGCATCTTCCCAGACGTCACTACACTCGATTACCAAGGCCCCGTCGAACTCTTGTGTTCCCTGTCTGCCAATACCAAAAAAATGTTTCCGGATTTACCAAACTTTCCCTTCATCGAGACGGAATACTTGTCGCATTCTATGGAACCAGTGAGACCTGGGGCTGGACCTGATGTTCTTCCTACCAAGTAGCGTCGGCGGGAAACGCAAGCTTAAATTACAGACTTTTGATACTTTCAACCGACATCCAGGTCAATGCTCGCTTAAGTTCGGGTCGGATCATGTCTTCCGGCAGTCGCTCCTATCGCTCGTCCCAGCACTGGCAGCGTTATTTAGCTTCAGAAACAGTCATTACTGGTGTGCTCTCAAGGATAATGACTGTGGGTGATGGAAACTGCGCTAACACCTACCTCAGGCACAGGTGGGATCATATCTTTGGCAGTCATTTTTATGGCTCTTTGGTAGAAATGACTGAAGTAATCATCGCTGTTGTTCTGGTCTGTTGTACAGATACAAATGACCGTAGTAGAGAACGCCTGTGATGAAAATCCACCGCCCTTTTAACTCGGAAAAAAATTTTCAGCCTATTTAATCAGAAAGTGCAATTAAAAATGTTATAATGTAAGTTCTGTGAAGACCATGAACACACCCATATCATGGAAAATTGCGGCATGCTAGATTAAATTTTCACTAGAAAATATCACATTAGCAATCCCGTTGTATATAAAACCTAGACAAAAACAATTAGATGAATATTTATATTCCACCGGCGTGATGTGATGTACTATATATATAGAAGTACAACTCAATCTTCATCCGCACTATCTTGCCGTTGACGTCTGGACCCAGAAAAATTACGAGTGGTCTGTTTCTGAGGGGGAGTCTGCTCCTGTAGAGGACTGAGTGAGAGTTTACAACAAATTCTATTACACTCATGATCATCTGGAGTGTCTAGAACTATTTCACATGCAAGCTGAATACCAGTGAATGAAAAATCTAAGATATGTATAAGAAAAATAGAACTGCTCGTGTATTTTGATTTGAAGGACTCACTGTGCAATAATCAATGCCTGCATCTTTGCCGAAAATTTCGTAATAGACTCCAAAATTCAAACTCTGACATATCATATTGTACCAGTGATCTTTTTCATTGGCTATTCTGAAAGATTATTCAAGGCTATCTAGATACTTTCCGTGAGTATTAGAATTCTCATTGCATTCATAAGCATCATACCCCTCAGGCACCACACCCAATCAGATAATACATTAAGGTACACCCCAAGGCCGTAAATGCATTGCGGAGTCACTTGCCGCCACGCAAACAATTATTCCAGCAGGTTGATGATGGGTTCGATGCTAGGGCATGGAAAGCATATCATGTCATTGGAAGCCCAGCTTTATTTTTGGGCATGAAGTCTGCAATCCGATATTGGGAAATATTCAGACAGATGTCAATTAAATTAGATTCTATCCAGTAGAATTTTATAATGACATAGTATACCTTCCAATTATAGAAATTTTTGTGAATAATTCAATATTCATTTCCTTTATTTGCTAACTACCAGTGCATTTTATACAGCACATTGATTGCTGCCAGCCAGAGTAACAATGACTGCCTGACTTATATACTTTTACCACAGCTTTGAAATCCTATTTTCTTGTTCTCAGATGGTCCAGTTGGTAACCTAGTAATCAGAATTAGTTTTGGTCCATTGGGTCATAGGTTCAAGCCTCATAGCAGTCTGAAAATAACTACACAATTGTTCAAATCCACAGATCCACAGGTAACTGTAACCCATCTGCTACTGATTGTACCCATGAGAAAAACCCATACCCACAAAAAGGGTTTGGGTTTTCATGGGTATGGGTAGCCCCAGAAGTAGCCATGGGTCACCCATGTTGTTCTCTAAGGATAATCAATGAACTGATTTTTGAAGTATTGCCTCCCCATTCGAGCTTTCCATGCTCCACTACGAACCAAGTCAGTTATTCTCACAACTTCTTCAGCCTTCCTATCTTCATTCACCTCTGACAGATATAATTTACGTGCAACAATTACAGAGATTGTATTCCCAATAGTATCCCCATTTCGCAGCTGACAACAGAGTTTACACATGGAACACAAACCAGCAGCCATTTTGCAAGGAAAATTTTTATAGCAACTCACCCCAGGTTGCCCTGAGGAGTAGCACTTTGAGATATTCATTGACCACAGGAGACCAAAGAGTCTGAACAATACCTCTTTATGCACACACACATATATATACTGAAATATACATACTGACGCCAACTTGATGTTCAAGGCGGCTGCAGTGTGGATCACTTAATGACTGTGCATATTCATACCCGTACGATAGACCAGAACAACAATTATTATTACTTGGCCATTTTTACCAAAGAGCCATATAAAAGACTACCAAAAATATGATCCCGCGTGAGTCCGAGGTACGAGTTAGTACAGTCTCCATCACCCACAGTCATTTTCCTTGAGAGCACACTGATAATGACTGTCTCTGAAGCTAGATAAAGCTGCCAGTGTCTGCGACGAGCGATAGGAGCGACTGCCGGAAGGCATGATCCGACCCGAGCTTAAGCGAGCATTGACCCGGGATGTCGGTTGAAAGTATCAAAAGTTTGTAATTTAAGCTTGCGTTTCCCGCCGACGCTATACCAAGACGTATAATGAGGCGATGAGTGGGGCTCAGTTTGATATTATTATGATTCCTGGTGGTGGGTGTCGTTGTTCAATTTCCCGATCATCAAGGTGTTGATGTACTTACTTACTGTATTATTATTATCATAATCCTTTCAGGTCCCACTGCGAGTTACAAACTCGTTGATCCTTCCTTGATCGAGTTCCTCAAGAAACAGGGACCCAATGCAAAACACATCTTGACCATCTGTACTGGTTCGTGGATTCTCGCCGGAACCGGTCTATTGAATGGGAAAAGGGCAACTACGAACAAGTCTTACTATAATAGGGTTGTTGTAAGTGTACTTCTTCAAATTATAACAGAAAAATTCCGAGTGTGTTCTATACTATGTGCAGGAAGATACAAAAGATATGAATATCCAATGGGTTCCCAAAGCTCGATGGGTCGTTAATGATGATAAACAGATATGGACTAGTTCTGGTGTTACAGCAGGTTCGTCTATCGGTGTCTTCATGATTCTCATTTTGTATAATAACGACTGGGTTTGAATCAGGTCAGGATCTCGGAGGCGCATTCCTTGAATTTTTGGCTGGAAAAGAGCTGGCAGACATTTTCAGGAATATGCTCGAGTTGAGCAGGAAAGACGAAGAGGATGACGAGTTTGCCGCTGTCTACGGATTAGCTTGACTCAGCAAGGCGAAAAGAATTGAATGATTTCGGGATTAGGTATCACAAAGAATGTACAATATCAATAGGTCCGTCCCCAAAAGAAACAAGAACTTCTAGATCCAGATTGAAACCCAAGCTATAGTGACCAAGTTGTCTGGCGATGATGAACGTTGATGTGGAAGATCATTGAGGGTATTGCAAATAATGTTGAGGTGTTAATGTAGAACAAGTGGAAGCGTAAAGTTGAAGTCCGACTTCAAGACGAGAATTTTCACTGGCAAATGTTCGGATACACCCTCTCAGTAGGGTCTTTCGGAATCCACCCATTCTCCAACCCAGCCTGGTAGGACCAATCGTCCGCGTCTTCCGCCTTCCACGTCCACTGAATCCATCCGGCACCGCCCTTCTCGTATGCAATCACCTGAGCTTCCCAGAACTTGCGGAGCGTTGTCTTGTATTCTTGAGTAAAAGTGGATGCTTTACCCGTTTGGCCATAGCAGGGACCAATAAAAGAAGAACCGGGGTAAGTGCCCTGCGGAAAGTCAATGACTATACAGAATAAAGACGATCAGAACCAACGTCATATCTAGAACCAATCCCCCTTCCATTCAAATACTTGGCACAATCCGTCATCGCAGGGGTCCACTCTCCAACGATGGGCCAAAGGTCAAAAGATTCCAAGGTGGAAGCACGGGAGCACGCGTAGTCGATGTGCTCTTGTTCAGTTCTCGAGACTTCCTATTGGTTTAGCAAATGTTAGCGCAATTCGTGAGGACTAGCGAGTAAAGACGTACCTCATTAGAAAAGATTTGGTATATATGAGTATCCATAGCCACGCCTTGCCATTCAGGCGGGGGCATAAAGCCCTTCCAGGCCCCAGCGTCCTGGAATGCATCGTGGAGGAGAACAAGGGTGTTTCCTTGCTGTGATGTGCCATATGGAAAACTGCATAGACGGTCGTTAGCCCGCTATGAGCGATTGAGAGAGATCTCATACCGAATGTTGCCATAGCTATCGTACCAATATTGACGAGTCACATTCATCATTTGTTCTCCATAAAAGCCTGCTGGTCTAAAAAGCAAATCAGAAATGGGACAAGATACGGTGAATAATACCAACTCGTTCAAAGGCTCAATCACAGTGACGACGTCTGATTGTTTGCTCAGCATCGCGACAATCTTTTTGAGAACCTGATTAGTGCGCGCTACATTCCCTTCGTCCGTGTGCCATTGTCTGGACAAAGTATCAGACCAAAACTCGGAGAAACGAGAAGTGTACTGACGGATATGGCATCCTCTGACCAGAATTGTCAAACCTGAAGCATTTTTAGGTGGCCGTGAGGGGTTGAGAACTATTCAAGACGAACCCGTTTTGACTGCCAGGAACACCATGCAGATCGACGATGACTTTCAACCCATGTTCTTTCGCCCAAACAATCGCCTTTTCCAGATACGGAAGTTGACCTTGAATATACGGCTCGCGAGCGGATACGTCAAACGCCCAGTAGCCAATAGGCAAACGAACATGGTTGAGTCTAAGATAGATCAAGTAAGTAACGCACAGATTCCAAGCAAAGACCACGAACCCAGCAGATTTGATAGCTGCAAAGTCGTCCTCGGTTATCCACGTATCCCAATGTTCCTCAAGGGCTCGCGAGGCGACTGCTGAATCTTGGTACTGACCAAACGTCCACTCGTCGACAATGCGTTCGTCGCCTATTGATAACCTCAGTTAGCAGACGCGTTTTCTGAAAACTGAAAGGAGGGCGAGATACCTGTCTTTTCAAATAGAGAAGGCGTGATCCATGGCTATTAGAAGACATTCAGCAACGGCGAGATTCTAAGCAGAAGTCAAGGCACCTCGAGTACAAGCCAGCCGCCCAAATTAACGCCTCTGACTTTGTCGGTTCCATAATTAAATGCAGGGGAGAAAGAGCTGTCAGCAAAGACGAGGGTTACCGCGCAGATGACGGCTGCGACGACGCGAAGGAAAGAAAGGGCCATGGGTAGTTCAAAGAGTTGAGTTGAGCTTCATATAGCTTTGAATATGACGATCGAGAAACGATCGACCAAGGTCACCCCAAATTTTCCATTCGCGTCATGACCGAATCGCAATGTAGACAGTCTAGAGGCAGAGCTGCATTTTTTTCAACAGATGAAACCACAATGTTGCAAGTTCGCCGCTCACCTTTGGATGTAAAAATCACCAGTCCAGTCCGATATGAAAACGCGTCAGTGTACAACGAACAGTTGATTATGTAAGAGCTCGGAATTGACTGCTACAAGCGAGTACGCTGACTTGGAGCTGAACTTGACTCCCCGAAATGCAGCGGACTTGGACTTTCAAAGGCTTTTACTGGGAACTCATGGTCGCAATACTCCAGTTCATACATTAGGAGATGACGATAGTCTTCAAGTTGTTGTCAAACTAATGCATCAGGACGACTCGTCGGTACAGTCCCAAGTAGTACGTGGTCACTACCTCCTTATCATCGAGATGTCTCTTCTATTCTTGTCTCTAATCACCTTACTTGAGTTCTAATGGCTGACTACTCCGCAGTGCCACTCCTTGCGCTCGGGTCTCAATGGTAACGATGCAGCAGAACTCTTGCATTTCTACCGTGCATCTTCAGATCCTAGGAATGCACAAGGGTCATTTAACGCTTGAATGCCTTTGCTTATTATTTCCGTATTCCGCCTATATAACGGAGGCTGAATCTGACGTATTTCAGCAGTCAGATTTCGAGCGTCCCGAGGGACTCTTATGCAGTAGCCACGTAGCATTGTCTGATCAAGTGCACAGGACCTAAAAGTAGTCCATGTATTTATTTTAACTGTCAAGGGAGGTGAGAACTGATTCTAGCTCGACGGAGAACCCGTTTATGGACCACTCTAACTCACCTTGGAGCGGGAAAAGTTCTAGTACATTGCAATCTGATTGAAGCTGTCGCAACTAGTATTCATTCGGGAGGATGCCTCTTACAAGTCTATTCAAGTCATCAAAGGTCTCGATCCTCAAGTACCGGATTATACTATTTAGGCTCAATTGGATGGACGGCGATTCCCTTTTCGAAAAAAAAGGTTTGCCAACGCGGGAATACGTACTTCAAGGAGTCTGTCTGATAAATGTGACCCTCAGGCTGTGGTCAACCCACCCCCACAAGAACCCTACGCTCGAGATGTCTTCCAACAGGGTCGATATTGCTGCACTCCTTGCTCGTCTCTCACTACCAGCTGACAACCCACCCAAAGACTCAAAATTTACGCTCTGTAGCGATCCTGACTCGGTTAAAGAGGCTGTTGACGCGCTAAGTTCTTGTTCGACTATCATTCTTGATTGTGAAGCCTTGAGCCTGGGCAACCAGGGAGGGACACTATCTCTGATTAGCCTTCGAACCACTCCCGTTTCTTCCGCACGTACGTTCATAATTGATGCCGTTGCACTCTCGAGCGAAGATTTGCAACCGATACTTGATCTCATCCAGTCCAATGCAATCCAGAAAGTTGTCTTTGACGGTCGCATGGACTATTCTGCGCTCTACTTTGAGTACAATACTCGGATCCAGAATGTTATTGACCTCCAGTTGGCTGATATTCAGTCTCGCACCCTCCGTGGCGAGGCTACGATCAGTCAGCGGAACAGACTCATTGGTTACTTGTTGAGGAGCGAGGTGAATGGACGGAGGAAAGGTCGATACGAACAAATTCACGTGCTGGCAGGAATTGCAAGGTGCTTGAGAGATCATGATCTTCAAGTGCAGGACAAGAGCGTTTGTAAGTATCTTTCTCTACATTTACTATTCTCGTGTTGATGTATTATCATTGGTGTTTTCAAGTGGACCATTCTAGATGGCTTGAGCGACCTCTTCCACCTCTATATCTTTCCTACGCAGCTCATGATGTCTACATCATCGGTATCATCTACAATCATTTCCTCCAGAAGAATTATCTTGGTAAATCACTTGCAGCTCAAAGTGCTCGCTACGCCAGCATCTGGGAGAATAGCCAACCGCGCGAGGGAGATGTCTATAGAAGAAATCCATTGTTACCCCTCGAGATCCTGTCCAGCAATTCCAGCCTAACTCAGCACACGAGAGTCTGTAGTGGATGCGAACGAAGTCTGACTGATCGCTCTTTCGATGGGAATGGGACAAAGTGTTGGGTGTGTATGGCTGTCGATGTCAGCGAAGGGTCTAAAACAGAACGGGCCAAGTTCAGACGAGTGAATCCAGGGAGAAGGTACTAATTGGTACTGCAAATCCAGTATATTTTCCAGTTATCTACCCTGTAAAGTTCTTTGTTGTTTCAATGTAAATGTATTCTATGTGACAAAAGCCCCTACGAGTCAAAAGTGTAGAATGCTACCGAGCAAGTACAGAAATGCACTGTAAGGAATAGGGAACGGCGTGAGTCGAAGCGGTCATTATACATTTTGCATCCGTATTCAGTATTAATATCTGCGAGGATGAAGGCAACGTCGAGGACACCACGATGTAAAGAAGGTAAATTCGAAGGAAATAGACATTTTCTGGTATGATTGGGATACGATCCATCATGATTGCTTGAATTCAGAACAATACGCATCGGTAATTACTTGAACCTGAACCTGCAGTCTTCTAGCGGCGATACATTCCAACAGGACACTTGGTTTGAGCCTCTGTTGACAAGAAACCACGGGGATGTGTTAGATCTTGTACATAAAGGGATAGCAGTGATCCAGAATGCACTTTGGAAGCAAATTGGAAGTAAATTGGAAGCAAGTTGGTAGTGGTTTGGAAGTGAGTTGGTAGTAGTTTTGGAAGCAGGTCTGTAGTTTGGAAACATTTGGAAACAAGTTTGGAAGCAAGTTGGAAGCAAGTTGGAATCAAGTTGGAAATAAGTTGGAAGCAAGTTGGAAGTAAGTTGGAATCAAGTTGGAATCAAGTTGGAAATAAGTTGGAAGCAAGTTGGAAGTAAGTTGGAAATAAGTTGGAAGCAAGTTGGAAGCAAGTCGGAATTTAGAAGGTGTGTGCTGGGTATTTAATCCTAGGACCTTTTCCTGTTGCTTTGCCCCGATTTCATGGCTAATACATCGGACAAACGACCTCGAGGCCGACCACGAAAATATTTCTCGACGGAGGAGAAAAAGGCAGCGCGCAAGAGATTCGACGCCAAGTATTATCAAACGTGAGATTCCCTGATTTCGTTACAAAACCAGTCCTCAACAATCATTTTCCTTGTAGAAAAGGCAAGGCTCTGCGTAGAAGAAAGAGGGAGGAGGCTAGGGAAAAGATTTCAAGGTACGAATATACGAAGAAATATATTCGTCTCTGCTTATCGATTCTACTAATAGGCAAGCCGAAATCGTTGTGAATGCCCTAACGCCTTCGGACCCACCTCCTGAAATACAACTTCCATCTCGAACCTCCACCCAGCGAGCCCCGCATCCGCCATCTTCAGCATTTCGGTTCCCTCCTCTTCCACCCTCACCGCTCCCCTCATCGCCTTCACCTGATGAATCCTATGCTTATAGACCCCCGATACTGCGACCCGTCAAACTTTGGAATTGAAGAAAGCATTCTCCTAATTAGAGACGCCGTAGTATATTCATGTTTGTGAATTGAGTCGGAGACGAATGATCAAGGGGAAAGGATACCCCGGATAATACTAGGATAATACGTCGGCTACTATGGTTTCTTCTGTAGAAAATAGTCCATCATTAGCAAAACTGAAAAACGGAGAAGTTCTTACCACTGGACAATAAGACGGTCTTAACCATGCCACCATACCTCGATATCTTTTTCACGACCACCATGTCCGAATTGGTCCCTGCACAGGCTCTCCATATCTGACCACAACCGTAGCTGCACAGCCACCAGTTGGCATTATAACATACGCTACACACTCGAGCAAATGAGCCATTTTCAGTATTACAAGTTCCCGGACCAACTAACGCCTTGGTTTGGACCTAATCATAAACCTCCACCTTTGCTCCTGGGTGCTATGGTCACTCTGAGTGACTTTAGCAAACATGCTCGACATGTTGGACTCTTGATCTCAACTTGTACGCCTACTGGCCAGCCCGCGTTAGCGAGTACCTCGCCAAAACGTTTAGCTGAATATTACAATGGCGGCTCTGATGGCAACTTGTCTCTGCGTGGTATCTGGACAAAGGGACGGAAGAAACACATGCTCACCATCTACTCGAACCATTCTTTCAGTTCCGATTGAGCAGTGCGAGCTGTTGTTGGATGAATTAGATAGTGCTGGAATTCATGCGAATAGGTGTGCCTTTCGAGCCAATGGTAGTATGGCGGTGGGAGCGATGATTCTGAATGAATGACGATGTCCCTTCTTGATTTTGTATGTTAGGTTCAGGACTCAGGAGGACCCAAGTACCCTACTTTCACCACATTATTCTCTATCATAGTCTATGCTAGTTACCAATGTAGTGTGAGCAAAAAGCACAGTGAAATTCTTCCGTATTTATCTGTATGGCAGTGAGTTGAAACGACGAGCTGGGCCGCACTGGTCGTGATGCAATTGACCTGATCAAAACTTTAACCATCACGGTCATGGACTCACCCTTCTCTCATCTCTTTGACCGTAATCAAGCACCTTCAGCTCAGGACATCCCAGTTATTCGTGGCTTGCTGTCTAAACCACTCGAAAAGCTTGGCCAACTCGACTCTGAAATAGCCCGCTTGGAAGCTGTACTCGCGAACCTGAGGCAAGAGCGCGACGATGTGCAGGAATATGTGAACGCACATCAACGGCTACTGTCCCCTTCCCTTAGACTTCCCCCAGAAATTCTATCCGAAATTTTTGTTTTCTGTCTTCCAGAGGACCGCAATCCCGTGTGTAGTGTGTCCCAGGCTCCTCTGTTACTGGGATTAGTATGTCGGAGCTGGAGAGAAGTGTGTCTTTCGACACCTCGTCTATGGTCCACTGTCCATGTCGTCTTGCCTACAGGCGGGGAAATAAATAGTATGTGTACCACTGTTGATGGGAGAAGGCTTGGAGTGGAGGCTTGGTTGGATAGGTCGGGCTCTCTACCTTTGTCCTTCTCGATTTATGGGTCCTGTTACATCTCGAACTCCCATCGGCATACAGATATAGAACAGAGAAGGATGGAACTGACGCGGAATACCGAGACATTTTCACAACATGTGGAGCGACTGTTGGGATGCTTTACGAGGCAAATGCATCGCTGGCAGAATGTCGAGTTTCGACTGAACCACTGCTGTGCCAGTACATTTGAGGAATCTATGGCTGCTTTGGTCGATCCAGACTGGCAGGTCGATTCATTGGATTCTTTCACTTTTGAGCGAATGGGGCCAGGACAGGATCCGACTTTGACTTGCCTGGCAAAATTCCTAGCAGCCCCTCATTTACGGCGTGTGAAGGTCATCATTGATGTCCAGCATACTTTGCAGCATCTCGAACAATCCAATCCCGGTTTATCCCAGCTGGAAGTATCCAGTGGTACCCCGTTTTCACGCGGTTTACAACTTCCATATTTTTTTTCGTTGCTTTCTAGATATACAAACCTTCATAGCTGTCACCTCGACATACAAGTACCTCAGACGGCGTCCCTTGAATCATATCCTGCTATTTCTCTTCCACTTCTACGGAAACTATCTCTCAACTTTGATGTGGACGGAGAAGATATCGATCAGCTCTTTTTCAGCAAGGTGTCTATTCCTGCGTTGCGCTCTTTAACAGTGACAATTCGTCATTTTAGGCGTGTAACCTTCGCTCGTGTGCCTTTCCGACCCTGGCTTGTTGACAACCAGATTCATGAATTGATCCTGAGTCTCCCATTATCCATCGAGGCATATTTGGAGTGTCTCACACTCGTTCCGAATCTCAGTCGGCTCGCTATACAGGATTGGATAATGAACGAGGAGTCTGCGAAAATGCTCATTAACCATCTTGCACCTTCTTCTGAGCACCCAGAACCTCTCTGTCCCATTCTGCAGCAGCTTAGTATTTCTGGCCTTGAAGTAGACGACGAGCTGATGTTGAATCTTGCGCGTTCTAGAAGAGACTCGACTTTCAGAGGGGTCAATTCGTTGGATGTTTTCAAGGTCAAATTTCACCGGTATAAACAGCTTGTTGATATTGACGACATGTTGGATGAGCTGAGGAAGCAGGGAATGGAGATTAGTTTTGACCATCAGAGAAACAGCTTTAAAGATACAGCTTCACTCGGACAGCGTCAGGTTACTGGACCGTTTGACCGCAATACGGTAACACAAATCTACTGACGTTGCCTTCATTGGACAATGCGACATTGAACTGTATATAAATGGAGTGTAACATAGGAACTAGTATTTACCAATCAAATGTCGCAGTGGTGCCTCTGGCGACTCCTAAATCTGACATCTGACATCTGACATCTGATAGCTATGTAGCGGTATGTGAATGGTAGTCTCGCATCCGTCCAACTTGGGTTTCTGCTTGCGACAAAGTCTGAGGTGTACGGGGACTGCGTACGGGGATATTCTGTTTTTGCTTTGCATTCTGCGTTTTGCTGCCTGTCTGGCACTGCTTGCTCTGGCGTGCATCCGGGGAATAAAAGAGCCACTGTGCCGAGGACACATCTATAGCCAGGGATTCGCTCAAATGGTGTGAGACCAGTGAGCTCAGCATGAGATACAAAATGTTTTTCTCACTCAGAGTCACCACAACGTCTACATAGTAGTCAATGGTACAAGTACACAGTACAAAGACATTCTATCAACTCTAGGAAAGTCTTTCTCGGTCATGCATTTCCTTCACAAAAAGAAATTCGACGCTCAAACTTGGGAAGAATTCGATGGCGTGCCAGCTTGGTATTGACCAAGCTCTAGCCCTGGTCTCTTCTCAGCCGCCTCTTGTCGCTCTTTACATCTCCCTCTTCCTCAGGCGCTGGGGTATTCGGTACCAAAAACACCAACTCAATGAAATGAGTATTCGTAACCCAGCACCAACCGCTAGTACACCCGGAGAACCAAGCTTGAATGCGATTCCTCTTGCCGCTAAACCGCCTGTGCAAAAGGGTTATCATTCTTTCTTTATCACTCTCGTTAAAAGGACACATACCAAGGAATACGCTGCCTATCCCATACACCCGCTGATCTCGTAGAGTATCGAAACGATTAAAAGAAAACAGCGCATTTACGCCCATAAGCTCACATGATGTCGTGGTAAGCGGTACTACAAATTCCAAACTGAAGTCGAGAACAGTAAACGTTAAACACTCGCAGCACTTACGCGTCGCCCCAGAGTTGGTCTTTAACCTCAGGCTCATCAACCCTTGCATACTCGTACTGGCCGACATAAACACCAGACACAAGAACGATACTCCATCATTCCACGCTAGTCCTGTGGTAAACCTACACCGCACCGAAAATTAGTCAAATAAGTTGGATCCTTGGCCAAAATCGCAGTCGGAATCGCCTTACCTATCATCAGAAATTCCCGGATACCCTTTTCTTCTCTGCCAAATCGAAATGGCCGCAGCCATCGTTAACAACGCTTGTAAAAACGTTCCGGGTATAAACCATCCTCTCAGGCTGCTCCGTGCGCCCATCAAATTTCCACCGAATCTCGCTACGAGTGCGCCGATTATGAACGAGAGAAGGGATGTTAAGGCTTGTCGATCTGCTAGGAGGAAATGTTTCCACCAGAAGATTTAGTCAAGGTTTGTCTTACCGTCATCAATCGGCATTATAAAACATGCGCTACAGTTTCTAGACATTGACTACATTCGAGTAAATGAGCCATTTTCAGCATACAAGTTTCCGGACATGCCTTGGTTTGGACCTAATCATGAACCCCCACCTTTGCTCCTGGGTGCTATAGTAGTAGTCACTCTGTCGGACTCTTGACCGATGCTGATCTCAATCCGTACACCTACTGGCCAGCTCGCGTTACCAAGTACCTCGCCAAAAATGACATTTAGCTGGTAACGGCCTTGATGGCAAATACTTGTCTCTGTGTGATATCTACGGGATAGTGCTGGAATTTATGTGAAGCTTAGGTGGTACCTTTCGGGTCAGCGGTATGGCAGTGAGAGCGATCTGAGTAAGGAGAATCCAAGTACCCACTATTCTATCCTAGTTATCAATATAATGTGAGCACGTTGATCTGTGTATGCAGTGAGGCGACCAGTGCCGGTCTTGTGATGCAATAAACTGTAGTTATAACCATCATCATCATGGTCATGGTCTCCCTCTCTCATCTTTTCGGCCGTAATCAAGCTCCTTCAGATGCAGATATTCCAATTATTCTTGGCTTGCTGTCTGAGCCGCTTGAAAAGCTTGGCCAACTCGACTCCGAAATAGCCCGCTTGGAAGCTGTACTCGCGAACCTGAGGCAAGAGCGCGACGATGTGCAGAAACACGTGGATGCACATCAACGACTTTTGTCCCCTTCCCTTCGAATTCCTTCAGAAATTTTATCTCAGATCTTTGTACGCTGTCTTCCAGAGGACTGTTACCCCGTATGTAGCGTGTCTCAGGCTCCTCTAATACTGGGATTAGTATGTCGGAGCTGGAGAAAAGTGTGCCTTTCGACACCTTATCTATGGTCCGCCGTCCATGTCGTCTTGCCTACACACGGGGAAATAACTAGGATGTGTACAACAGTTGATGAACAAAGGCTTGGAGTGGAGGCTTGGTTGGATAGGTCGGGCTCCCTGCCTTTATCCTTCTCAATTTATGGGTCCTGTAGGATCTCGATCTCCCGTCGTTGTACAGATATGGAAGAAAGAGCGATGGAAGAGGAGCGGAATGCCAAGATATTTTCACAACATGCAGAACAGTTGTTGCGATGTTTTACGAGGCAATCGCATCGCTGGTATGATGTCGAGGTTCGACTGAACCAATACTGTGCCAGAATGCTTGAGGAGTCTATGGCTTTGGTTGACCCAGATTGGCAGGTCAAATCGTTGAACTCCTTCACTTTTGAACATCTAGACGGAGAGTCATCAAATCAGGAGCATTTGGCTTGTTTGTCGAAATTCTTAACAGCCCCTCGTTTACGACGTGTGGTCATCATCAACGACCGAGATGTTTTGCAGTATTTGGAACAGCCCAATCCCAATCTATCCCAATTGGATATTTTCTCGTCTTTCAGGCCCTTACCGCTCCCACATTTTTTTTCATTGCTCTCCCGATATGTGAACCTTCATATCTGTCGACTTAGCGTCTGTATACCTTGGGAGGTGGTGTCGCTCGAATCATATCCTGCCGTCTCTCTTCCACTTCTACGGAAACTATCTCTCAACGTCAATGTAGGGAGAGAAAATCTAGATATTGATCAGCTGTTCAACAAGATTTCTATTCCTATGTTGCGCTCTCTAACAGTGACAGTTCACGTTGATTTTAGACGTGCGACTTTTGCTCGTGCACCTTTTCGATCCTGGCTCATCGACAACCAGATCCGTGAACTGAATCTGAATCTCCCATTATCCCCCGAGGCATATTTGGAGTGTCTCGCGCTCGTTCCGAATCTCAGTTGGCTCGCTATACAGGATTGGATAATGAACGAGGAGTCTGCAAAAATGCTCGTTAACCATCTTGTGCCCTCTTCTGAGCGACCAGAACCTCTTTGTCCTATGCTGCAGCGGCTTATTATCTCTGGTCTTGACGTAGATGACGGGCTGATGTTGAATCTTGCGCGTTCTAGGAGAAACTCGATTTTTGGAGGGGCAATTTCGTTGGGTGTTTTAAAGGTCAAATTTCCCCGGTATAAACAGCGTGTTGATATTGACGACATGTTGGATGAGCTGAGAAATCAGGGAATGGTGATTAGTTTTGGGTATTACATGAGCTTCAAAGAAACAGCTTCACTCGGACAGCGTCGGTCTACGGTTGGTGGACCGTTTGACCGATTCTACTGACGTTCCCATCATCGGACAATACTGTACCTGTATATAATAAATGGAGTGTAGCAAGTAATCGATCTGGCATTTACCAATCAAATGTCGTCAAAGACGACTATTGTCAGTGGCGGTACGTCCGATGGAGACGTCGATGACTCCTTGAATTCTGAATGAACCAGCGACATCTGACGGTTTTTCAGTTATCGTGTGTAGCAGTATGAATGGAAAAACACTCGCTGTAGCCCTGCATCCGTGCAACTTGGATTTCTGCTTGCGACAAAGTCTGTTTTTGCTATCGGCGCGCATCTGGTATTGGGAACCACTGCCGATAAGGGGAAGACCAGTGAGCGTGAGATACAATATGTTTTCTTATTCACCACAACGTCAATGGGTACAAGTACACAGTACAAAAGCACTCTATCAACTCTAGGAACTTCTTTCTCGGTCATAATGTCCATGTAATTCGTTAAACTCGACGCTCAAACTTGGGAGGAACCCGACGGTGTACTAGCCTGATATTGACCTTGCTCGAGCCCCGGCCTCTTCTCAGCCTCTTGCTGTTCTTTTACATCTTCAGGCTCTGGGGTATTCGGTACCAAGCACCAACTCAACGAAATCAGAACTCGCAGTCCGACGCCGACTGCTAGTACACCTGGAGAACCGAGCTTGAATGCGATTCCTCTTGCTGCTAGGCCGCCTATGCAAAAAGGTTATCATTCCTTCTTTATCACTACCGTCAAAAGGACACATACCAAGGAATACACTGCCTATCCCATACACCCGCTGATCTCGTGGAGTATCGAGACGGGTAAAAGAAAACAACGCATCTACGCCCATAAGCTCACACCATGTTGTGGTAAGCGGTACTACAAATTTCAAAGAGTCAAAACTGACGTCGAGAACGGTAGATAATCGCAACACTTACACGTCGCCCCAGAATTGGTCTTTAGCCTTAAACTCATCAACCCTTGCATACCCATACTGGCCGACATAAACACTAGACACAGGAACGATACTTCATCATTCCACGCTGGTCCTGTCGTAAACCTACACCGCACCGAAAAACCAGTCAAATTGGATCCTTGGCCAAACCTGTAGTCGGAATCGCCTCACCTATCATCAGAAATCCCCGGATACCCTTGTCCACTTTGCCAAATCGAAATGGCCGCAGCCATCGTTAACAACGCTTGTAAAAACGTTCCGAGTATAAACCATCCTCTACTCCTTGCGCCCATCAAATTTCCACCAAATCTCGCTACGAGTGCGCCGATTATGAATGAGAGAAGGGATGTTAGGGCTTGTCGGTCTGCTAGGAGGAAATGTTTCCTTTCCCCTTCCCATAGACGCGCAACAGCGATGGCGAGTTGGGTGGTGTTACCGGATTGGTAGCCGCACCAGACGAATGTGGCAGCAAAGGAGACGGTGTTCCTGTGAACGGTATTAGGGTTGGGGGTCAGGATGAAGGGAAGAAAGGAGGAGACTTACATGTATCCAGCCATAAGATAGTATGCATTCATTTGAAGAGCACACGATGTCGTGTCTACTTCTGCTCGCCAAAATTCTGAAGAGAAGGGAGATACTGGAAATAGCTGTCCCCTTCGGACATTGTTGAGTGTAGGCTCTGGTGAGCTAGGCGAGGTACCCCTCCATCTATCAGCCTTGAGCGAGTATGGCATCAACGATGTGTGGCTTTCAAAGAAAAGAGAAAAATTCGTGAAGGGATTAGGTGGGGAAATGAGAGCTGGAGCGTTCAATCGCACCAGTACTTGTACCCAAAACACCACAGCAATTGCACCTTCAAAGGTCTTCTTTTCTTCCTTTCGTTCCGTATTCCTTTCGCCAAGAAACGTTGCATATTTACACGCACTACGTACTCTTCCGCTCCGCCAAGTCTCAAACAAATCCGATTATAGTGGCGCAGATCATCCTTATCATCCTTAATTCCAAGAAAACCCCAAAAAGGTCATCGACTTGCTTAATTTGGGGAAGAGAAGCCACTGCTTTTTGACACCCGTTATAACTTGGTCACCGCGTCATCCAAAGCCAAGGCTTGGGCTTGGTTTGGAGGGGACAGGTAATTATAATTTGCATTGGCAAGAAGGATGGCGGGTTTTTGAACGGCTTCTTTTCGATGACCGGTTCTGTCTTGTCGTCATATAGGACGGGTTTGTTTTAGACGTTTGACCTGTAGTTTTAGATGAAAATATGTTGCAGGATGGTGCGTCGTTATGACACAAAACTTCCATCGATCAAGTGCACCACTCAAGACAAGCCTTGGCGTTGGGTGATCGCAGCGTAGAAGACGTCGGTTACAGTCCCCACAAAGCCAAGCGCCCGACAGCATTGCGCGGAGTAGATAGGGTTGGTCATCTCATTCATGACAGTATCGTAACAATTTGAGTGATTTCCGACTGCAGTATTAACGGAAACTGATAATAAGGTGGTATCGTAAGTATCCTACATCAAGAAGAGTCCGTACTTGTTGGTTATTTGAGTTGATGCGTGTACAGAGGTGATTTATGTGTAGAACTTGCGGTTCTCGTTGGGTCCAAAGAGGTCCTTTCTAATCTCGGGAAGCATCTAAAAACTGTGTAAGCCTAGCCATCTCAACGCAGACAGGAGAAAACATACCCTGTCTTCCAAAAGTCGCAGCCTCTCGTCCAATGTATTGTCAAGAGTGATACGTCCGGAGCCACTAACAAGTTTGATACCCCCAGCACTGTTTTTGGATGGTTGAGATTTGGAGTTGGGGTATGATGAAATAGGTACGCACAGGTCATCGCTCAACGTTCCTTGAACTTCAAACTTGACATCCCTACCACTGATCTCCTTGTACTGGTTAGCAGCGTTCTCTGCAGCCTGCTTGGCTACATCGACGTCACTCTTCCTCGAATATATAGTGGCAGATGGCTCCATGACTTGAAGATAGCCTTGGATAATAACACCCTCTAGGAATTGGACATAGCGACCCTCGTCTTTGCTTAGTGACAGAAGCGATTCGCGGGCAGTGTTGAAGAGATCCTGGAGGTGCTCTTCACGACGGTGGAGAAGCTTGAGTCGTGACTTGTTGGTGAGTGTAGATTGTGCACTAGATGAGAGGTGAGAACGGATACGGAATAGATTCTGCAGACGCACATCTTCTGAGAGATCTCTGCACCCTTGAGTTTCTTCTCGTACTGTGCGTCGATTGCTTGTTGCTCCTGCTTCACTAATCTGGCCTGTGAACGGTCGATTATTGCAGCCCTCTGCAGATATTTAGCAAAGTCGCCGACCTTTTCAATGGCAAATTCCTCATCTGCCTTGACCTGGATTTCTCTAGCCTTCTCCATAGCCTCCTGCTTGATGAAGGCGACCTATAAATGGATAGTTAGATACGCTAGAGATTGGAAGAACAGTTTAAACGACCATCTTCTGGAGTTCGGTGTTGACTTCATCGTCGTTCATGGGTCGACTCATGGTTGCACTAGACTGGTAACGAGCAAAGCAGTGAGCTCACTGAGCTTGCCCGTAAAGGGGCAATGCCTTGTGGACCAAACAAACAAAGCCAAAAATAGAAACTACTTCGCACCCGATAATTACGCGGCCCCTCAATACCAAGGCGCGTCCTGTTTCTTGTCTCCTTCTCCCACTACTTACACCTGTAGCTGGGTCTGTTTCCCTTCTTTCATTTTCCAACAAACAGGAATTACCTTTAAATGCCCGACATGGTTAGCCTCGACCACGCTGGCCCCCAGCAACGCCAGTTTAACCCGTACAGCGACAACGGAGGAACTATCCTGGCTATCGCCGGTGCGGATTTCAGTGTCATTGCAGGTGACACCCGGCAGAGTGAAGGTTACAACATCCAGACGCGATACGCTCCCAAGGTCTTTAGATTGTACGTGCACGCGTCAGCTTTTTCCTTCCCGAGTCTGTCTCATTATGCTCTTCCGATTTTCGCATCGTTTACAGGACCGACAAGGCAGTGTTGGCAGTCAATGGATTTGCTGCTGATGGAAACATGTTTGTAAAGAGAGTCCGACAACGTCTCGAGGTGTGTATACATACCGTTTGTCCTACTCATCGATGCGACTTGTGCGTTTGTTTCCAGTGGTACCGCCATGCCCATGCAAAGGACATGCCGCTCCGTGCGATCGCTCGTCTGATCCAAACTATGCTCTACGGTCGCCGATTTTTCCCCTACTATGTCTACAATATTCTCGGCGGAATTGAAGAAGACGGTGCGGCAAATCTACTTTGACTGCGATTTTCGCTTACCCTTCGTGACCGCTACTCAATACTCATTTTGTACCTTGCATATGACAGGTTCTGGTGCTGTTTACTCTTTCGACCCCGTGGGTTCATACGAACGTGAATCGTGTCGTGCAGCTGGTGCGGCACAGTCTCTAGTGCAACCGTTCCTGGACAATCAGGTCAGTCTTCTCCGTCCTTTCCTATCCTTCCCCATTACGACTTGTGACGTCGGGGTGATGGAAGCTCCTGTCCTATTTCACCCAAATCTATGGGAACGATCCAATCTGCTCCTCAAGGGAGTTGTTTTTTATCCGAGGTTTTGATCCTTTAAATTTGGACGCGTCCTACTGGTGCCAAAAGGGTTTCTGCATCTCCGACCCTTTCCCGACGTTGATCGTTCCGTGCGCTCTCCCTAAAACCAGCCAGGCACCTGGGTATTCCGTTCCAATCATTCATATTCACGCGTCACTGGATACGGGGTACTCATGTGAGCCGTACAGGCTATGATTTAGGGCGCAATTCGCGTTTACTTCTTGGTTGTGCGGTGATGTTGTACGGAATCTATATCTCCGACTATTTCCCGAAAGGCTCATTATGGACACGGACTAGTGTCAACTCTAGTGCCCATAACGTTTCTTGAACCTTTATCTCACTCTATCGCACCACTGCTCCAACAACGTGCTAACTGCTAGAACCGCTTTCTCTAGATCTACTTCAAGAATCAAACTCCAGCAGCGGGCACATCATTTCCAAAGCATTTGCCTCTACAAGATGTTCTCTCCCTCGTGATCGATTCTTTCACAAGTGCAACAGAACGGCATATCGAGGTGCGTATTCTCATGCTTTTTTTCGTTTCTCCGCGTTCACATCTTATCCTATTCGTTCTTACTCACACTCATATAACACTTTTTTCCCTACCTCTCCACTCTCCTCTCGTTTCACATCGATCAGGTCGGAGACGGATTAGAAATGTACGTCGTACTCGCACGCGGTAGTCCGCTTCAAGGACTGGAGAATGTTCCCAATGTACAAGAGATGACTACGACTCCAGATGGGGAGAGAGTGTTTATTATTAGGAGAGAGCTAAAGAAGGATTAGGTTTCCATTCAAATGTTTTCATTGATATTGTTTTCTACTAGTATAACAACAACGAATCTTTGTATGATTTTCATGCCTAGCTATCGAGGGTTTGCTTGTACGACTGGATTCATGCTAGCCTGGTCACACCAAGTCGAACTTGCTTTCGAGTGCTATTATGAATCCTAGTGTATATCTATGGTACTCTGTATGTATAACATGAGGCCTAGCCAAGCTTTCATTAAGCTCGTCTAGACCATACAACCAATAGACTCGAGGTATGTTTGTTTGTATGTATACTTTTCTCTATAGATCCAATCTAGCACACGCAAAGTCGAGCAAATCAGACAAGAAGCTTTCCAGTTTTTCCGGCGATTCTATTTTGTTCGAGATCTACGGGTACACCAGTAACCGGTAGGTAGGCAAGTATATCTATCTAGGTACTCCGAGGCCGAATTTGTAACCAAGTATAGCCTATAGGTACACGAGAAATTGGCCGTCCTTCTGTCTCCTTCTGTCCTAGGAGATTCGGATTTGCATTCGGAAAATCGCGAATAGGAAAAAGGGAAGAAAAGGAAGGAGACGGAAGGACTGCCGGTACCGAATCCCGAACGGTGTAGGTATGGTGTGGTGTGGTGTGATGATGGTGTAGACGGAGATCGAGGTTGCTTCCAAAAATTCGGAAGAAAAACCCGAGGTGGCCGTGCCGTGTAGTAGTGTGTAGAAAGAGAGCATACAGATAGTCGTCGCAGGTCGTTGCAAATCGTAACGGGTCGTCACAATAAACAGTAAACGTTGGAAACTGGAACCAAGTAGAACCGGAGAAAAAATGGAAAAGAAAACCCCAAGGAAAGATGCTACCGAGGAGGATGAGAAGGCCAAATTAGGGTGGTCGTTGGGTCACGTAGCGCTGGTATGAACGTATGTAATGATGAACGTCAAGCTGGTCATCCTTGACATATTCATGACTGAATACGCGGCAAAACGACGGACACGGGGAAGGATGTGGGGGTGGGGATTGTGTTGTTATGGGGAAAGGATCCGGATCCAGTAGAGTAAAGTGAAAGCGTAGACTAAAAGGAGTATGTAAAATGCAGTAGACTGTAGGATAAATATACGTATTGCAACATTCAATTCGTGATCAATGGTGACATTCGTGAAAAAGCCAAAACGTAGAACCAAAAACCGGAAAGCAAGATGAGTGGGGAAAGTGGTCGAGTCGTAATACAGCATGCGAAATCTTGAGAGGCGTAACAATTGACAACGAAAAAAGGAAAACAAAAGCAGGTAGACAAAAGGAAATTGAATTGACATCATTGGCGTTGTTGATTGATGCACGACGATGCGGATGGGAGAAAATTGAGAGGATTGAGAGAAGGAAATATTTATGCATCATCTCCAAGGCTATGATTGGTCAAAGCGTCTGGCATCTTCGACTAGGGCTTGGTGGATCCAGGACGAGAGCCAACGCTCTCACTTTGTCCTCTTGGTCGTCCGTCAGCAGCCATAGACCGTGTTGAAGCATTTAATGATATATCATCTTGTGAGGTCTTTGCAAAAAAGTCATCCTCGTCTTCATATGGTGATGATGATGCATTTATCTGTGGAGCACAAAGAGTCAGTACAAATGTACTCAAAGGACACTAGTGCTCGACCAGGAAGAAAGAACAGGAGCCACTCACCCATCTGCCCAATACATCTGCTATCCGCGCAGCCTCCTCTGAGCTGAAATTACAATCCGTTCCCTTTTCTGCATGCAGCTTCATCAACTCGCTCAAAGACCTTTTGCCTTTTCCACCCGACGCGCTTGGCGTCCCGTCCACGTCTTTCCCGTTGGCATCTGCAGGAAAAGCCACTGAGTTTCTCGGGGTCTTTGGTTCCGACGATTGCGAGGAGTCTTCCATCATGAGCGAACGGTCCCAGTCTTCGCTTTGGGAACCATTGGAGTGCAGAGAGACGTTGGACATGGCGGACTCGAGAGAATCTGACATACAGACGAATGCAAGAGTGTAGAACGCGTTTTATGGGTGGTTGTAAATCAGGAGGCTTTGTTGGGAATGGCCACTGCAGCAATAAAGACAATTGACCGTTGATTCCGGGTTTAGCGGGCCCGTCGTTTTGCTGACTCGATGCGAAATTCTCGAGTCAGAGTCTATAAAAGCTAGTATACAGCGACCAGAGTCAGATGTAGAAGGTAGAAAACCAGTGTGAGCACTGACCAGAAAATCCCCGGGATTTAAGTTGGAGGAGAGAAAGGAAGCGTGAGACGCGTGCAAGTCAATCAACAAAACGGACGTGCTCCTTTCGCGAAATTCGCAGGCTCTGCATCCCTTTTCTGGCTTGTTCGTTGGCCAAAGCAATCTCGAGCCTCATTGTACTTTAGTATCCATGTCTTTGCATGGTCCATTATTGCAGATCATAGACCCTTATATGGGCGGAAGCTTAATTTTATGGAGCAGAGGCGGGCGCATGTGAATGCTGACAATGACAACCACTCGTTTCAAATCCATCAAGTCTTCATTAGTATCCCTGGTTCCTTTTCCCGACTTGCAACTCAAGGTGTACTGACTGCCTTTCTCCCGCTGAAGCAGTAAATTTTCGCGGAAACGAACCGGAAACTGAAGTTCTTGGCTAACAGGACAATTATTGGATAACGGCCCGGCATATCTCGCTTCCTAGCAAACAAAGCTAGCGTTATCTCTTGGATAGGCGTCCCCTCAAAGACGACTTTGTATGTACCTGCCGGGCGAACAACTTCTAAAGACCGCCGAACCCAGCTGAATCCGCACAGGCTTACTTGGAGTACTCGACATTCAAGTGCGGATAAATCATATGAAGTAAACTCAATCATGGAGGTATTCATAACCTTCACTACGTGCTGGCTCTCCGCACCGTTGCTTTTGCCTTCTCTGATAAGCCCATTACTTACCCGCGTCCTGGTATGGCATGGACAAGATTTTTCGCTTCGTGGCACCGGCAAAGATAATCTAACAGCCTGGCTATCCTGAATGTTGACAGATGATCATCGAAAGACCAAGACGGTACTTGCTACTCTCGAGCAATATGGGGATATCTGGATCACTGGAGATGCCTTTGTCGCTATTCAAAACGTCCCGATGTCTGATGTTCTCTTCCTCTACCTCTGTCGCCGATATAAATGCAATTCGATGAGCATTCTAGCAAAACTCGTGGCGAAATCTATTTACTTCCTTCCGTCGTCACCGGGACAATCTGACGATGTGCACTGCACTATCAAGCTAAAATCTAGATACTCTTCAATGATAAGGAAGTAGCTCGGGAAAAGAAACAAGGTAACGATATAGTTTTTGACGGTTCTGTGTCTGCTGAATCTGCTTTCAGTAAAGAACTGCCATTTTATCATCATCATCTATACTCCTGTCGTAATTAGTTTCGCCGAGTGGCGGCCTGAAAGTTGTATTCCAATTTGCGATGGCAGACTTAGGTCCTTCATCTTAGTCCCCTATCTTCCTTGGTTCCTCGAAATAATAGCGAGCATACATTTTTCATTTCAGGAGTCGCCATTTCGAGGTCGACGGCAAAGATGTCATCTTACTTAACAGCATGATACACGCCGTGTTTATTCATTCCTGATGTTCTGAGTTCTCTACAGAAATTTGGTTGCTATTGGACAATCTAATAATTTATGATCACAGGTTACAGTCGTTAAATTCTAGTCCCATTCTGGACTCGCGCTGGAGCCTTGGTCGTACTTTGACCCTCAGTAGCTGGAAAGTCACGTTGATGATCGTTATTCACTGAGCCATCGTACCAATCCCGATTCGCGGCCCAGTTACCAGAATCACTTTGCTGCATTGTTACACGCGGCGTCGGTTCAGATTCGTGAGTCTCTTGATTTCAGATCATTCTTCCGGTTCTTCGGCCGGTTAACAGTGGTCAGAAAATATGTGCCAACTACAGTTCTTTCCGGTACGTAGGGCGATACATGATCTTGGATATCTAAACTCATTTCACCTCTATCTGTAGTGTATGTACTCGCAAGATCACTCTAACGTTTAAGCCAAGATTGAACGAAAGATAGCGGAATCAACGAAAAATGGTACTACGAGTTCGACAGCTTCATTCTTCATCCTGTAGATACTCAAAGCTGATCTTCATCCCCTGCTCTCGCAACTCGTCCAATACATCTTCACGATCACTATCCCTTCTAGGTCTGGAAAATTTGACCTGCAATGTCTCCAGCTCAGCAACGCCCTCGAAAACTGAACCCCTTCTAGAACTTGCCAGGTTCACCATCTGCTCGTTGAGCATACGAAAACCGGAAATAGAAAGATGTCGTAATTTTGGACATAGCGGATCTGGTTGCTCAAATGAAGGTGTAAGGTGATCCATGAGCCTCTTCCCAGTCATTTCCTGCTCAGGGACATGTCCAGGGTACAAACATTTATACGCCGGTGTGTTGTTAAGAACGAGTTTGGTAAGATTCGGAGCAAGTGACAAGCATTCTATATATCCATCCACGGATAATTGAAAGTTTGTCTCCAATTCACGAATCTGGCTGCCAGAGAGCAACGATATGAAAGGTGCATGCTGGGAAACGCGAAGGGATGACGTCTGGTTGTATATTGACACCTTTAGGCATCGTAGTGCAGGAGCAAATATGTCATGAAACAACATGGCATCGACTTGATCTCCTACACCTCCAAGCACAGTGAACTCTAGGGACAGAGCTATCAAAGACGAAAGTGATATTGCGGGGTAAGATGCGAGCGAAGCTGTGTGAATATGATCCAGTACCCATATGTCAAGATGACAAGTATGGAGATTCTTGTGCTTGAAAAGGATAGGACGAAAATCGTTACATTGTAATCCTGGTGGCCACGGACCGACTAGATAATCACGGAACTTGAGATGTAGCAGGTTGGGGCACTGCTCCAAATACTGCAGGGTATCTGAGTTGGAGGCGCCCAGCCCAAGTTCAATATCCTGCCAGCGATCCACATGCAGCATGAAATACCGCGTGAACAGGCCCGTAAGTAGCAAAAGCGCTTCCTGCTGTTGCTTCCGGTCCATCGTTTCACTTCGGGGTGGCAAAGTGCAGTCTGGGTCCGCGTGTATCGAGAACGACAAGGGTAAGGAACCCGACCTATTTAGCCAAGTTTCCACTCCAAGTATTTTTCCTTCGATCGTCTTCCGCATAGCAGTCATCCCCCCGCTTCTCGGAAAAGGGACGTGAATGGAGGACCATAAACGAGGTGTTGAAAGGCACACCTCTCTCCAGTCCCGACATACCAATCCCAATGAGAGGGGTGGCTCGGACAGACTGTACTTTGGGTTACGGTCTTTCGGAAGACACCGCACAAAGATCTCGGCCAGAATTTCTGGGGGAATGAGACGAAAGGCAGATGGAAGACGTGGATGTGCATCTACTTTATCGTGTTCCTGCCTCAGGTTCGCAAGACACGTCTCCAGATGGGCGATCTCAGAATCGGGAAGGTCAAGATCCTTCGATGGGTTCGATAGCCAGTTGTGGATAGCAGAGGCATCTGCAACTGAGGAGGCTTGGTCGTGATCGAGAAGACTAGAGAAGGACGAGCCCATGGTGGTTCGAGCTGAGTTACAGCGTTACAACTTCGGTAGTCGGTAGAAGCCTTGAGGGTGCAACGTGGAACAGTGGCACACTTCATCTCGCCTACATGACTCAGATATTTCATCCAGATTTCGGTGTGAGGTATTCCAAAGATGTAGCGAAAACCATATTACTATTCTTCATTCACTAATTTTCTACCATTGTTTATTCTAGAAGAAAATCCCGACCATGTTACAAGACGTGCTACTAATAGACTGCAATTTCTGCAAGGATGGTTCATTGTCCGTTCGTACCTCATCGAGTCACTTGTAGTACTACAGTACACCGACTTGCAGCGCGCAACTTATTAGACTGAGTCTCACTCCTCTTATATCGTCTCAATTTTGAGATACGCAACAGAAGGAAATGAAGCATGTATGCATTTCAATAGTGTAGATCAATAAACGAGAAGGTAACAAGTGAGAAGAAGCAAGCCAATGAACACGACCCGGGCTCATCAACCGCCATACACAACCGCACGCTATCGATAAGTGAAATCTCCAAGATCCACTTTCCAGCGAAAATAACATCAGGAGGAATACGACCGGCGGGTCAACTCGCTGATATGTCGAGGATATTGAAAAAAATATTGAAAAAGTTTGTCGCGTTGTCAAAACGGCCCTTTGGTCAATTGCTTCCCACCACTAAGGAAGCCATCGTGGAACAGTCAATGCACACTCGGTGTGACAAACCAGCTGCAATACCGCAGAACTGTTCAGCACGATGAGGTGGATCTACAGTGAAAGGGGTATTCCAAACACCGGGAAGTGGCTAAATTCGTCCCTCCACTGATTTTTGGTCGCACTTGTCAATTCGAGATTTCGGTCGGGTGCTTCCCTCCACCTAGGGAAGCCCATCTAGAGCAATCGAGACACCTTTTCTTTTTTTTTTTGGTGTCTACCCAGCTGCGATACCACAGAACTGCTCGTCGACGGGGGTGGATCTGCAACGAAAGTGGTATCCCAATCGCCGGTAAGGTGGGTTGCTTCCCTCCGCCTGAGGAAGCCATCGAGAGCAGGAAATTGTAGTGCCACACCAGCTACTCTCGATGAGGTCTACCGAAGTTTCTCGGAGACCGGTGGGTATATATATATGAACGTGGCACTCCGTTCACTGTGAGTGGATAAACCGACCGAAACTGAAAGACAAGTGCGAGTTTTGATTGTAGTGGAGGTAGAATGGGTATATGATTGACCGAAAGGAACCGAATGATTGCAAACAAAAAAAAAAAAAGAAAGAAAGAAAAAAAAAAAGACGAAACCAGCGGTTATTGACGACTAGGAATGATGTTTTCCTTGTCAGTCGTGCGAGACGACTTGAGAGATTTTTTCGGTGAAGTAACCGCTGGCACGTCGTTATTGCGTGGGATCAAGGAGAATCGCGGATTGAAGTGAAGGACAGGAGTCTCGGGCATGATATTGCTCAAGACAGCTTTTAGGTCCCCACAGGATTGGGTTGGGTCAACGATAGGTGTGAATGTGAACGACGGTGATTGAACAAGTGAAAAGTCAGCTAGAAGCAGACTTGCACCGGGTCCGTCAAAGACGGTGACATCAAGCTCCTCACAAGCTAACCCCTCGATATTGTCTACGTCGGCAGACTCGTCGATTGAGACGTTCGCATCAGCGAGTGATTCCAGGGAATCGACGTAATGGAAGGGTTCAGCGTGATTTTTCTGGGGTAAATGACCGTCGAGGCGAGCAGCTGCATCGACGGAGGCGGGGAAGAATGTTCCCTGATAGTCGCAGAGAGGGAAAGCAGGAAGCAACGTAAGACGGGGCTTGGGCGCATAAATAGGCGCTGGTGCAGTGATAACAGCGTCCTTTGTGATAAACACTGGCATGCCGGTCGAGGCGTACTGGAAATCAGACGGCCTTGAGATGGGGGCAACTCTAGGAGGCAGAGTTGGAAGGTTTGTAGGACGAGCGATGCGTTGATTCTAAGTGAGAGAGAAAAATTCTCCTCAAGAACGTTAGAAGTAAAAAGGGGCACTAACCTCGACATCGTACTCGGCCTCTCTGCAAAGCTCCTTTCGAAGGACGTTAAGTCCGTAATAGAGGAACAGCAGGGCTGCGAGGATTAAGCAGCCGGAGCTGGCACCGACTAGGAGAGTGCTAGAGGGAGTCTCCGCAATAACGGCAGCAACAGAAGAGCGAGCAAAGACGAGAGAAGGCATTGGAGCGTCAGAGTTTAGGGTAAGTTAGAAAGTGGTCTTCACCGTCTTGAAGGGCCCATTTTATGCGTTTTGAGGCGAGACATCCAACGTGACCAAATTTTTGGGTAAAGGAGTAAAGGAGGCGAGGCTATACGGATGAGAGACCATCGTTTGCGTACAATTGGGACAACACTGAGAATTTGGTAGTACTATGGGATGAACAGTGCTATAAACTGGCTAGTTTTCAATGAGAGATGCATCGGGGTAGCCAAAAGAAAGATAGGTAGAGAAAAATTCCTTCTCAGGTTGTAGAGCGCGACTTGATGTGCACAGCCCGGTGACTTTCTGGAAATCGTTCCTGACTGTTCCTTCTTCTGTTCTATGATGTGAGGTGGGGGAAGTGGTCAAATGAGTTTACAAAAACGGCACCATTGCTACTTTTCAAAAGGCATAAGGAACAGATTTGACGATGAGTAAGGCAAGCATTCTAATCGAATCAGCGATATATCTGCCAAGCACTCAAGATAGCCTCTGGTGTACAGAATAACAGTGAATGAAACATTAACAAAACAATTAAGGCAGAATATCTGCCGGCTGAAGCCGGAAGCTCAACAAACCGACGCGCGCGTGCCAGCTGTAAACTTTTTTTCCACTCGTCTTCACCATGTCCTAGTGAGTCTGTCAACTGAACGTGTTCTTTCGCACTCACACCTGTAATTCTCTTCACTAGCCAAATCCTCGGCCGTGCCGTCAAAAACGAACACATTGTCCTCGGTGTCCTTGGCTCTGTTTTCGGCGGTGTTTTCCTCGCGACGAGAGGTGGAAAGAAGGAGGAGGTCGGGTCTCCGGCTTCGATGATTGAAAAGGCCAAGCAGTCTATTCCTATCAATGCTAGCTCAAAGTACGTTTCAATGTCTCTTGTTTATTGGTATATGCTGACTAGAAATGTGTCATTTTCCAACTATGCATTGACGCTTTCCGGAAACAGAGAGGAGGAGCAATTGTACGTTTTAAACATTCAATTTCTTGCGCGGAACAGTGACAGCTAACCATATGATGGACAGTATTCGCAAATACATCGCCGAAGCTGAGAAGGAAGGGGCTGCGCATGGACACCATTAACCGCAATGACGACGACGACGTATCTCCCTACTATCTTGTCCCTCATATTATAGAACAGGGAACACAAAAACTACGATATTTCTCTTAGAGTATACCAGACTCTGTGTCCGTCCCGAGTTGTACCCTGCTGTCTCAGCGATCAAGTACGCGTACCTCTATTACGTTCGATTCTCAGAATGAATGATAGATATTGCACCGGTCAAAAGTACATGTGTGATGAGAACCATAAGATCAGAAACGACCACCTCTTCTTCCACCCCAACCTCTGCGACTTCCACGACCGCCCCAGTCGTCTCCTCCTCCGCGACCACCTCCATAGCCGCCATGTCCGTTCCTTCCATTCCCATAACCCGAGCCAAACGAGTCGTCCGGTGAGGGCTCATTACTTCGTGAAAAGTCATTACTCGTCGACGGAGGACCTCCAAACCCAGGAATAAAGTCATCGTCTCCTCCCTGCGACGGTCCATACCCGGCACTCTCCATCGGTCCATTCCCATACGCTCCAGCAGCAGCACTTCCATTCCCCACACCATTCCCATAACCCTCTTCTTCCTTCCCCCACCAATTCTGTCCATCTGGCTGTCCTTGGCCTGCCCAAGCAGCAGAATTCGCACCAGCCCCCCCAAACCCAGGTACCATCTCATCCTCATCATTATCCCAACCATCTTCTCCAGCGACTTCAGTAGGTGGTTTCTCTCCTCCGCCTGCAAAGACAGACTCCTGGTCTCCAGGTCGCTCGCGTGACCAGAACCGTGTTGTGTGGTCGTTTGAAGCAGAGACGAGGAGATGCCCGAGTGGATGATAAGCTAGAGACCAAACGTTGGAATCGTGTGCTTGGGATAAAGTTGCTCGGGGTGTTGTTGTCGGTGTATGTGCGAGGGTAAGGTGTTCTGGAATGCCGGAAAGAGGAGAGGAAGTGGCCATGGTAGGTATGGATGATGCGAATGTCGATGAGGATTCTTCTGTGGATAGGTCCCAGTGGATGATGGAGCCTTCGGAGCCACCAGAGACGAGGATTGGATGGATGGGATGCCAGGTTACCGCTGGATGTGATGCATGAGTGTCAAAGTAGAAAGAGGGAAAAAGTTGACGTACAGCAGACTTCTTTCTTATGTCCTTTTAATATTCTGTATTCTTTGAGTGCGCGAATGTCGAAGACGCGAACGGTCTGATCTCGAGACGCACTTGCGACCAAATTACCATTTGGTGACCAGGCGACAGCTTGGACGGTATTTTTATGTTGGTACCTAACGTAGATTTAGTGTTTGCAGTATTTCAGAGACACAATGAGATACCGACAATGTAGAAAGACACGTTCCTGTTCGAGGATCCCAGAACTTTATCTGGTTATCTTTACTCCCCGAAACCAGCAATCCTTTTGTAGGATGCCATTGGACACATTTTACATCCCAACCGTGACCTGGACATGGTCAAAAATCACTTCGTTGAGAAATACGTGTAGACTGACCTGTCAGAACGCTCTCAACTTTACTCTCTGAAAACGACCAAATCCTAACACTTGAATCGTCACTAGCAGTCGCGAATCTCTTGTCATCAGGACTAAAACTAATCCCTCTAATAGCTTCACGGGAATTCGAGCCCTGCCACGCCGTCAAATTGTTCATGTTGGGTTCAAAATACTTGATGATACCACTCTTGTCCGCAGAAGCGAGGTATGCACCAGAGTGGGTAAACGTAAATGTACAAATGGCGTTATCATGAGCTTGGAGGATGGTTTCAAAGTTGAACGTTAAGCCGTTCCAGAGTGTGAATTCGCCGGATGTTGAACCTGTGAGGACACGTCGGCCTTCGGGTGTCCACTAGAGCAGCGTTAGTAATTTGAGGGATAGAATGTATTTGGCAGCGTACCGTGACGACGTTGACTGGACATCGGATTTTGTTGGTAGAAGTATGGACAAACTTGGTGCACAAAGACGTTGATGGGTTGTCCGGGTAAGCTTTGGGCGGTAGGAGCTATTTCGAGTGTTAATACCTGCAATCAGTCTAATAAAGAGCCTTATGCTCACATCAATAACAGAGGGTGGACAAGGTCTCAGCTGGGGCAAATATGAGGGATTCGGTCGTAGTTTTCGCATCTACATTAAAGAATACATCCGTTTGTAAACCGAGCAAAGCTTGTCGAGGCACATACCAAATTCCACCGGCCCAGACCCCCATTATAATCAACAGTCCTCCTCGGTCTCGTCTTCTTGATAAGTTTACCATCCATAAACTGACGAGCGTATGCCATCTCCTGTTCTTGAGCCTTTGCATCGTCTGTGGGAGGAGGCTGGGGTGGATTTTTGTATCGTTTTGGTTTCCAATCTACATGTGGAATGTCGGGTTCACGGGGAAGGGATTTGGAGGGTAGTAGGAGGGGAAGTTGACTTGATTCAGCGGCCATTTTGAAACTATGCTTTCATGAACAAATTGCAAGTTTATTCGGGGTGATTTGGAGGTGTGACGCGAAGAAGGTACTGTGGCTGTGTTCACTCCTTCAACGCGTTTACTGACGATGTGAATGTCGTTCACCAAAGTTCTCTTCCTTATTGCAATCTTTTGGACTACTATACACGGAATACACTACTTTCTCAAGTCTCGAAAACACTCTTCTATACTCCCAGTCGCGTCTCGGACAGCTGGACATCATTCTCGTATCTGGAATGCTGCTTCGACTAGCTTTGTTGTCGACAAGCTGCTCTTAAGGATCCAGACAACCTCTTTCAATGCCTGGCATGATTCCATAGCAAACAGATTGAAGACCAGACAATGTGCACGCATCAGGCATTGGACTGTCATGTTCTATAACTTTGGCGTGTTCTTTGGGTTATTGGGGATGATATGTGCTCTGGGGGTTTTGCTTTATACTGCGGGGAGCTCTGTGTGGAGCCTACTACTGTATCAAGTTAAGGCCCCCGAAACTCAAGTCAGCCACGTCAAAAGAGCTCTTGTGGAGGAAGAGACCATCCAGACCAACTCGGCTTCGGAAGGATTCATCCAGCCCATCGTACGTCCCCGTCCTCTGAGTTCTGGGTGCCATCTAACAATGTTTAGATTCCAGGAGTGACTGTTCCCCTATCTCATCTTCCTCTTATCCTCGCCGCTGTTTTCATATGCCAGCTGATTCACGAATTCGGGCATTTGCTTAGTGGTGCTCTGTACGTCTTCCTACTCTATTCACGAGATAGAGTACTCAATGACGTCCAGAGAATCCGTCCCAATGTTGTCTGCAGGAATGTCATTGACGGTCGCCATTCCTTCTGCATTCGTATCATTCTCAACTGCTTTCTTGGATTCTCTCAAGCCTTCCGGGAAAGCACGTATCATCGCTGCAGGGCCCTGGCATAATCTCGTCTTTTGGCTGTTGTTGGTGCTTGCCGGAAGAGTCGCAA
This sequence comes from Stygiomarasmius scandens, assembly GCA_037954225.1. Classification (NCBI taxonomy): domain Eukaryota; kingdom Fungi; phylum Basidiomycota; class Agaricomycetes; order Agaricales; family Campanellaceae; genus Stygiomarasmius; species Stygiomarasmius scandens. The sequence goes on along the minus strand of JBANRG010000132.1, from coordinate 16,718 downwards.
CAACTCTCGAAGGCACGGCTGTGAGTTCTGTTGTGACGAACATGGTTTGGAAGGATGTCAGTGAATTGGGCAGAGTTGTGGTTGACGTTGACGAGGTGAATATCTGATTACTGTCAAACTTCTGCGCACGTCTCATCTTTCATTATAGGACTCTGCTTTGAAAGATTTTCTGCCTGTCGGGTCATTGGTTGTTGCCTTGGATGATGTTTCTATTTCGGGGAAAGAAGACTCGTGGACGAATTATTTGCGTAAGGAGAAATCCACAAATACCCATAGTCTCGGCTGGTGTATAGCACCGGATACATTACAAGGTAAATGTTAAAAGATACTCACAGGCAACATCTAACACGTCCTAGATTCGTCTTGTTGCACGGAACCGACCACATCCTCGACATCCATTTTTTCCTGCTTCGAGTCCTTGGATTCTTCAACAAGAGCATGCTTGGACCCGATTCTCGTTCTCACAGATACCCGTAAAGAAAGTCGCTGCGCAAAGAACAGCGACTGCGTCAAGGAAACAGACGTATGCGTCGGTCCGCAGGACCCGGGAGCCTTTCTTAGATTGAGGATCAGGGCTTCATGGAAGACCTCCGAGCAAGAAGACGAGATTGTACTGTGGAATGGACCAAGTCGAGAGATCTGGGAGCAAGGTGAGTTGCATTCTCATTGTGGAATCCTAGATATCTTATCACGTCGCGTCAAGTCGCTATGGGACATTACGCACCACGATTTTGGTTCATTCCGTTGTGGGAGAGTGTTTTGGACTTTTGGAGGTATGGTAATGCGTCTTTCGTCAACTGCTTTTTATTGACCATTCCGCTCAGTTATCTCAACATGGCTACTCTCTCGCTCTTCCTATTCAATCTTCTTCCTTTACCTCATCTCGACGGCTCGCAGTTTCTCGATACTATCCTTTGTGTCGTATTTGATGGCGTCAATGGACCCTTTGGTTCTAGCACGTACAATGTTGACTTGGATACGGAGTCAGGTCGAGGTCTACGCAGTGGGAGTCGGTGGAAGCAGCGTATAGAGAGACTGATCAAATTAGGGACTCTCACGATGTTGGGGTTCTCTGTACTGGTCGGCTTTGCTAAAATGACATTAGGATGAGAATATGACACACGAAAACGCTGCTAATTTTGTAGAGTAGGTAGGCCCCATCCTATCACTGACGCCCACAGCTATAATAGGGTCACCAGCACTAAATCTTTTATTTCCGACATCCAGTACCCACTGGGCTGGACTAAAATGTTACGTTCCATACAGGGTGATCCACCGATAAGGTTGCCGGCAGAATTTCTGGATGCAAGAGTTGAGTATCTTGGTTGGGGAGATGAAGAAAATGTGTCGGGAAAATGGCAGAGTAAAATGTAGCCTGGTGGCCAAAGCGTCGTTGTCCTGTAGTAAGGCTCGATTACTGGAGACTATCTCAACCATGCTGCTACCACACGTATCGGTTTCAACATCTTTTTTTTTTCACGACCACCATGTCCGAATTAGTCCCTGCAATATCAGGGCTCTTCGTTGAACAACCACCAGAAGGTTTGGCCAAGTTTTCATCGTATCACCGTCACCAATCAGCAATATCCTAACATTCGCTACAGTTTCTAGACATTGACTACATTCGAGCAAATGTGCCATTCTCAGTATACAAGTTCCTGCACCAATTAATGCCCTGGTTTGGATCTAATCATAACCCCCCGCCTTTGCTCCTCGGTGCTGTAGTCTTTTAGTAACCATGCCCGACCTATTGGCCAGCCTGTGTTACCAAGTACCTCGCCAAAAAATGTCATTTGGCTGAATATCATGATGATGGCCTTGACAGCACCTACTTGTCTCTGCGTGGCATCTGGACAAAGGGGCGGAAGAAATACATGCCCACCATATGCTCCAACTACTCTTTCAAATCAAAGTTTTCTATCGAGCAGTGTGAGCTGTTATTAGATGAACTAGACAGTGCTGGAACTCACATGAAGCTTAGGTGGTGTCTTTCGAGCCAATGGCACTGTAACTGGTATGGCAGTGAGAGCGATGACTCTAAATGAATGATGATGCCATTATCTTGATTTTATGTGTTAGACTCAAGTTTAAGAGAATTTAGGTGTTTGCATTATAGATCTTGTACTGCACTAAGTATTTTGAAGAAGTGTGGCTATTCAATGGGTTTGATGAATTTACATAAGATTCAATGTAAGGTTTATGGTGTCCTCAAACCTTAAAAGTGGTCTTCAAACTTTAAAGTCCTTGCATTGATCACGCATGCACATGACTTTGAACCCAGTTCACAGATCATATTCTTGACATACACATACATACAACTTGACATTCTACTGCTGTCTTCTCCCAACTCGGTGTTATGACTGACGATACTCCTGGAAATAGGTAAGATTCAAAGATAGACTTTGTATTTGCCTACCCTTCACATGTTATTTTCAGTGTTCTTAATCAGGAGTTGGATAGAACACTGAGCCATACTAATAAGAGCCATTCAGACTCACAAGCTCCTGCTATTAGGTTTGTAATTATATGATCAATCCATGATGAAGATGCCAACATTTTTCATATGTAGCCTTTTCAACAAAAGCTCCAAGTTCAGCATTAGCAATACAACTATTAACGTTGTTAGTGGAAACCAAAATAATTATCAAGGTAAAGAAAATAGTGAAGTCAGACTCGGAGTACTCAACTCTGATCTATATCTATTATAGGAGCAATCACTTCAGACTGGATTAAAGCACCAAATCCTTTTGAAAATTTCAATATTATGTATGACAAAATAACAAAGGGTACAGGTACTTGGTTGTTAGAGAACAGAAAGTTTGATGAATGGAAACAAAATGGAAGTGTGCTGTGGTTGGAAGGAAAAGGTTGGTTGTCCAAGTATAAAGAATTATTTAGTATATTCACTGCTTGTCCTTCAGCTGGTTCAGGAAAAAGTTTCCTGTGGTAAGTTCTGAAAACTGTATGGACATCTCTTAAAGTAATCCATTAATTTTAGCACTAATATCTTTGATAAATTGAGGAAGGATTGCAGCATGGTGTTTGTCTATTATTTTGACACACGTGATCAGGAAAAAGCAAATTATCTTGGGCTTGTTTCATCTTTGCTTTGCCAGGTAGCATCAGCATTATTCAGAGTAAATAATAAATGTGCTGAAGATGAGCTTAAAAAGCTCTATGACAGTACTCTACAGGGCCAAATTCGTAAAGCAGATGAGATGGAGGTCACTCTGATCAACTTGCTCAGATATATGGATACAACCTTCTATGTTATCATAGATGCAATGGATGAGTGTGAGGAGCAATCAAAGGCTCTTTTGTTTATCAGCAAACTATCCAACAGTGTTGTCAATTGCCATTTACTTGTGTCTAGTCGTTCCCATGTTAGCAATGTCCAACTGTCTATTAAAGGAGGGAGGATTTTTCAGATACCTTTAAACACTGGTTCCAGTGGCATTGAAGCTGATATTAAAAAACATGTGGATTTAAAATTGGAAGAAACAGCTTTTTCTTCTGGATTAAAGAATGAAATCAAAGATGTACTGGTAAATGGTGCTTATGGCCAGTAAGTAGATTATTATTGGACTGCCATATGCAAAGCTAATGCTTCACAGAATCAGATGGGTAGATTGTCAATTATCAGCTCTTATGAAAATTCCCATGCCAGAAAAGATCAGGCAGGCTTTGAGGAAGTTGCCAAAAACACTGGAGGATACATATGCAAAAGTGCTGGAACAGATTGCCCCTGATTTAAAGGATGAGGCAAAAACCATCCTTCAATGGCTGGTATTTGCATTTAGACCATTAAGAATTAAGGAAATTGAGCATATTTTGGGAGTGGATTGTGAAAAGGGTACATTTTCAATTGAGAGTTGTCCCATTAGCCTAGAGATGCAACTACACAGAATAATTGACTCTACCTTGGTTGTTATTATTGAAACAGAAATCACCTTGGATCATTGCGGATGGGAAACTGAAACTACATTGACAATCCAGTTAGCCCATCCTTCAGTAAAAGATTATTTAATGTCCCAAGAGATTCAGGCACATAGTGTTGCAATGTTCTACATAGAGAACCAACTAGCTCATGATTTCATTGCCCAAACATGTTTGATTTATCTACTACAGTGTGGAACAAAATCTATAAACACTGCTGAATTTGTTGTAGCAAATTATGCTGCCAAGTTCTGGGCAGAGCATATGAAATTGGGAAAATTAACCAATCCAGTAATATTGAGTCTAGCTTGTAGTCTGTTAAATGACAAAGAAACTGTATATCACAACTGGTTACAAGTGTGGGCACCAGACACTTGGGGTGATAAAATTCGATCTGATAACATTGCAATGCCACTTTACTATGTATCTTACCTAGGAGTGAAGAAGATGGTCCAGATTCTACTAGATAGCAAAGCAGATCCCAATGCCCAAGGAGGTGAATATGGAACTGCTCTGCAAGGGGCATCCTGTGAAGGCCATGTTGAGATTGTGAAGCTTCTGCTGGACAACAGTGCAAATCCCAATGTCCAAAAAGGCAGATATGGAACTGCTCTACAAGGGGCATCTTCCAATGGCCATGTTGAGATTGTCAAGCTTCTGCTGGACAAAAATGCAGATCCCAATGTCCAAGAAGGCAGATATGGAACTGCTCTGCAAGGGGCATCTTCCAATGGCCATGTTGAGATTGTGAAGCTTCTGCTGGACAACAATGCAGATCCTAATATCCAAGAAGGTGGATATGGAACTGCTCTGCAGGAGGTATCTTGCAAAGGCCATGTTGAGATTGTGAAGCTTCTGCTGGACAATAATGCAGATCCCAATGTCCAAGGAGGCATATATGGAACTGCTCTGCAAGGGTCATCTTTCAATGGCCATGTTGAGATTGTGAAGCTTCTGCTGGACAACAATGCAGATCCTAATATCCAAGAAGGCAGATATGAAACTGCTCTGCAAGAGGCATCTTCCAATGGCCATGTTGAGATTGTGAAGCTTCTGCTGGACAACAATGCAGATCCCAATGTCCAAAAAGGCATATATGGAGCTGCTCTGCAAGGGGCATCTTGTGAAGGCCATGTTGAGATTGTGAAGCTTCTGCTGGACAACAATGCAGATCCCAATGTCCAAGGAGGCATATATGGAACTGCTCTGCAAGGGGCAACTTGCAAAGGCCATGTTGAGATTGTGAAGCTTCTGCTGGACAACAATGCAGATCCCAATGTCCAAGGAGGCATATATGGAGCTGCTCTGCAAGAGGCATCTTCCAATGGCCATGTTGAGATTGTGAAGCTTCTGCTGGACAACAATGCAGATCCCAATGTCCAAAGAGGTAGATATGGAACAGCTCTGCAAGGGGCATCTTGCAAAGGCCATGTTGAGATTGTGAAGCTTCTGCTGGACAACAATGCAGATCCCAATGTCCAAGGAGGCATATATGGAACTGCTCTGCAAGGGGCATCTTGCAAAGGCCATGTTGAGATTGTGAAGCTTCTGCTGGACAACAATGCAGATCCCAATGTCCAAGGAGGCAGATATGGAATTGTGCTGCAAGAGGCATCTTCCAATGGCCATGTTGAGATTGTGAAGCTTCTGCTGGACAACAATGCAGATCTCAGTGTCCAAAAAGGCATATATGGAGCTGCTCTGCAAGGGGCATCTTCCAATGGCCATGTTGAGATTGTGAAGCTTCTGCTGGACAACAATGCAGATCCCAATGTCCAAAGAGGCAGATATGGAATGGCTCTGCAAGGGGCATCTTCCAATGGCCATGTTGAGATTGTGAAGCTTCTGCTGGACAACAATGCAGATCCCAATGTCCAAGAAGGCATATATGGAACTGCTCTGCAAGGGGCATCTTCCAATGGCCATGTTGAGATTGTGAAGCTTCTGCTGAACAACAATGCAGATCTCAATATTCAAGGAGGCAGATATGGAACAGCTCTGCAAGGGGCATCTTTCAATGGCCATGTTGAGGTTGTGAAGCTTCTGCTGGACAACAATGCAGATCCCAATGTTCAAAGAGGCAGACATGGAACTGCTCTGCAAGGGGCATATTCCAAAGGCCATATTGAGGTTGTGAAGCTTTTGCTAGACAACAATGCAGATTCTAATGTCCAAAGAGACTTTCATGGAACTTTGCTGCAGGAGGCATCCTGCAAAGGCCACATTGAGATTGTGAAGCTTTTGCTGGACAACAATGCAAATCCTAATGTCCAAAGTTGCAGATATGGATCTCTTCTGCAGGGGGCATCTTCTAATGGCCATGTTGAGATTGTCAAGTTTTTGCTGGACAAAAATGCAAATCCGAATGTCCAGGGAGGCAGATATGGAACTCCTCTGCTGGAGGCATCTTCCAATGGTCATGTTGAGATTGTGAAGCTTCTGCTGGACAATAATGCAGATCCCAATCTCCAAGAAGGCAGACATGGAACTGCTCTGCAGTTTGGATCTTCAAATGGCCATGTTGAGATTGTAAAGCTTCTGCTGGACAACAATGCAGATCTCAATCTCCAAGGAGGTATATATGGAACAGCTCTGCAAGGGGCATCTTCCAATGGCCATGTTGAGATTGTGAAGCTTCTGCTGGACAACAATGCAGATCCCAATGTCCAAGGAGGCTTTCATGGAACTGCTCTGCAAATTGCCTCTTCTAATGGCTATGTTCAGATTGTGAAACTTCTGCTAAACAGCAATGCAGATCCCAATGTCCAAGGAGGCAGATATGGAACTGCTCTGCAAATTGCATGTTCCAAGGGCCATGTTGAAATTGTGAAGCTTCTGCTAGGGAGCAATGCTGATCCAAATCTCCAAGGAAGCAGATATGGAACTGCCCTGCAAGAAGCATCTTCCAATGATCATTTTGAGATTGTGAATCTTCTGCTGGACAATAAGGCAGATCCCAATTTTCAGCAGGGTGGATATGGAGCTGTTCTGCAAGATGCATATTTTAATGCTCATGTTGCAGTTGTGTAACTTCAGTCCTTTTGTTATTAATTAGTAATATTTCTCACAAGATGTTTGATACAACAACTCACATGGTGTCAGACTGGCCTGGCCCAATTTATAAATTCTGAATTGGTTTTTTTCAAAGGTTTGTTTCCATCTTTTTTGAAAAGTGCAGTTGTCTTTCAATTGTTGATTTGTTGGGATTCTCACAACTCCAATCTTCTGTTTGTAACTTGCTTGATTGTTTGCAATTGATGAGTTTACAATTGACACTGTTAACAGCTTTATGACTCATACAATTTACACTTTATTATGAAATGTTACAATACAACCCCTATTTAGTACATTTATATACTCTGTATATAGTTCTGGGGCCCTTCATGCACTTGCCATGGGATCCCTGCCTACTGTTAAGTCCGGGCAAGTCCGAAGCTAGGAAAGAGATTTCTGGAACTCCGGAGCCTGGGCGGAAGTCTCGGAAGCACTAAAAATAGAAATATCGGATCCGAAGCGGATCCTATGAAATAAGAAATGAGAGGACGAAGTCTGAGTATTTACCGGGCCGGAACCGGATCGACGTTTGTGTTGGCTCAGAATGAACACAAGAGAATAAAGACCAGCTTAGTCGATTTTTGACTTAAGCTACATACAAAAAGTATCTAGCTTTTATACTACGGATCCGGGATGGACCAGAATAAAACACGTTGAAGAGAAAAGACAATAGCAAGGGAATAAAATGATAGAAGGAGAAATGTGTGCAGCACATAAATCATGAGAAAAGGTCATGAGGAGAGACGAGTAAAACATGTGGATGGGAAAGCGGAACATACGGAACAGCGGAGCGGAAGGAATATGAGAAGTCCGAAGTGTGGAAAAATGCGGATCCAATGGATCCGTGAGGAAGCGATAATAAAGGAATGAAGCGTGGGAAAATATTTTCGGATGAAGCGGATCCGAGCGGATAATAAAGGATGCTAAATAGTGCGAGAAAATATTTCGGATGGAGCGGATCCGAGCAGAATAGGGATTTAAATAAAGTGTGGGAAAATAATTCGGACAAAGCGGATCCGGATAAAAGGTATAAATGTAACATTCTCTAAAAGAGAAAATGTTCAGAACAGGTGTGGTTGCAGTATTTTGAACTGCAGTTGGCATTATAGGTGGTGAGGAAGGTCTAACACTTCTCATTGAAACATCTAGTGGAGGAGGACTTTCATTTCATCGTTGTCTACCAAGGATATTGGAGAAATCAACTTGAGGAGGTGGATTTTGACATAATATATCAGAGAAATCTGCATGAGGACATTGTGCTATGATTTCATTAATTCTTCTCTGATGTTCTTGTCCAATTCTTTGTTGTTCCTCATGGTGACGTTGACGTTCTTCTTGAATTTCTTCCCTACATTGTCTAATGTATTCTCTTCTTCAATTGTAACATTAGGTTTAAATAATTCATCATGTGTTTGGTCTGAATCTGTATATTCAAGAGGCCAATTTAGCCTATTGTTTCCAGTATCTGGAGATGTAGATGTGTATTCCATCATCAGATGTTTCTGGTATATAGAATGGAAGATCTGGATTGGGAGGATAATATGGAGGTTCATCTCCATTATTGTCATCATGATCACTTCCATTATTAGTAGTATCAGATGGTGTATTAGAAGGTGCAGATCCGACATTTAAATCATTGTTCCAGACAGTTGGAGGATTTGGTTTCTCAAGTTCTGGGGTTTTAAGACGTGGAAACCAGTTTTCTATAAAGATCACTTGGTTTTTAATCCATAGTTTGTTATTATTGTCCATAAATCGATATCCTTTAGTACTGTTAAGTCCAGGCGACATGAATCCAGAGCAGATCCGCACTGGGTGGAAGTCTTGGAGAGGAGAGAAGTATTGAAGGAAGCTGAGAGAATCGAACTGATCAAGACAGATCCAGAGGGATCCGATACGAAGTCTAATTGTTCGTTGGACGGAACCAACTTACAACTTCGATGAGTGAGGAGTCAGACAAAGTCAGACGAGGAGAAGATAGAGACCAGCTAAGTTGATTTTAGACTTAAGCTACATACTACAAAGTATAGAGCTTATATACGAGGGTCCGGAAGCGGACCTGAATAAAACACGTTGTAAGTAAAAGATAATAAGAATGATATAAAGGGAAATGCTCAGTACATCATCATCACGTGAAAACCCTTTTACAATAAAGAGAATACATGAGGAAGGTCATAGGAACATACATAAGGAGAGAGGAGTAAACATGAGGATAGATAAAGATGATAACGGGCCAAGAGTTTAAGCGAGAATGTAATAGAAAACAGATGCGGAGCGGATCCGATCGAAGTTGACGAAGATAGAGCTGTGATGTGAAGGGCTAAAGATTCAGATGGATCTGGCAGATGCGCGGATGTAACAGTATCCCCCTCTTAGGCTTGAGCCCTCGAGAGCCTAGATCAAACCAAATTAAGTAATCCACCCTGTGGACTGTCCACAATCAGATAACAGGGACAAATAGCTGTCCTGGTCTGTGCACTGAAAATAAGGCCTATAAAAGCAGATGCAGGCTCACAGGTTGGACTTCAAAAATCTCATCCTCAATGTTGTCCTCTCCTTCCTCTACTTGCAGCAGCAGCAACAACAACAAGGGCAAGCGTCTGGCTCATCGAGCTCGGAATCCTATGCCAGATCCGGCAGCAGAGGAGGTTGCTGCGAAGCGGGAGCGGCTGCTTCGACAAATCAAAATTCCCAGCACTGCTCTGGACGAACCAATCGATGAGGAAGTACCAAAGAATGCATCTACCCAGGAGCGGAGGCGCATCCTCAAGAAAAACCTTGACGGTGAGTATTTTGTTTGGCTGCGTTTCCTATCATTCCTAATGATTTGTCTGCAGCAATGGATCAATACGTGGTCCTCAAGGATACGTGGGACTCAGAGATGAAGGAGTACAAGGAGTTGGTAGCAGAGATGGATGGAAGGTTGGAGGAGTGGAAGGAGAAGTGGAAGGAGACCTGGAGGCAGGATTGGGAGGAAAGGGAGAAGAAGAGATGTCTGGAAGCGAGCGGATCCGGTGCGCCAAGAAACAGGGCGTTCGTCGACTTGAGGGCACCAAAAAGGCAGAAAAGGGTGAGAGAGTCGAGTCCACTGGTGCGTTCTTTATTTGTTATATGTTTATTTTCTTCTAATTCCTTCCTAGGCAAAGTGCGAGTGGTGCGAAGAGCGCGGGCTTGACTGCCGGGCGCAGACGGTTGCTGGGGCTGCTGCGTGTCAACCTTGTCGTGCTGCGAGGCAGCACTGTAGCTTTGCCGGTCCGGGTCGGAACAAGCAGATCTGGTCAGATGCGTTCGTTGAAGAGGTGGACGAGGCTTATGCCCGTAATCTCTTCTTTGGCAATGTTGGCACGTCGCTGGAGGACTTGGGGGAGAAGCTGGATGAGGTGAGGAATAAGGTGGTAAGGCTGGATGTGAAGGTAGAGAGGGTGGAGAAGAAGTTGGGGAAGGTGTTGAGTGGGCAGAAGAAGATTCTGCAGGTGTTGGAGGCGATCCGAGCGGACATGTTGGATTCAGCAAGTAGTGAGAGTGAGGAGAGTGAGGAGGAAGAGGATGACGGTCGGGAGGGCGGACCCGAGGGGTTCTTCGACCTGGAGGCGAAGGAAGTGGATGAGGGTGAAGTGGAGGAGGAGGAGAAAAGGGCGGCAAAACTGGCGGATGCGGAAGGCAGAGAGGAAGAGGGTGAGAAGGAGAGTTGAAGTCCTCTGTCCACTCCTCGGCTCCGCGCCCAAAAATATTTTGTATATAATCTTGTATATCTTTGCATGTTGCCCTGAATGGGCTTGAATTTTATTTTTTCTTGCTGCTTTCTTTAAAGTGTGACTCAGAAAAGTGAGAGTCGAAAAGGATCCATAAGATGAGTGAAAAATAAGGTGAAGTTCTTCAATCTGAGGCGGATCCGCTAAATGAGTTTCAAAAGCGGACCCGGCTTGTCAGGGTACTTTGCATGGAAGTTGGCAATGTAATCATCTGCAGTCAACTTGTCAGCCAAAACCCAACTGAATTCTTCGTTGGTCCCTTTGTATCCGAGCCACTGCACATAGTACAACAGCGGACACTTGTGCCTGCATCTGTCAACTTTAGAATCCAAAATTTCTGCGATCTCATATTCAACTTCACCGTCAACCTCGACCAGAGGTGGCAGATCCGATGTGCGATTCAGAATCAAGCTTGGGTGGAATGGTTCGAGTTGAGAGACATGGAAGACTGGATGAACAGCGCGAAGATAGTCTGGAAGTTGTAAGGTATACGAAAGTGAACTGGGACGGGCAATGACTTTGAAAGGACCAAGATACTTTTCAGAGAACTTGGGAGTCGGTCTAGTGGAGCGAATGTGTTTGGCTGAGAGGAAAACTTTGGATCCGATCGGAAATTCAGGTGCTTCCAAGCGACGTTTATCTGCTTGAAACTTGTAACGAGTCTGGGCGAGTGCAATTTCTTCATGTAGGAAAGTATGGAGTTCTTCAAGGTTGACCACGAAATGTCACGCCCGTTTGGATGCGAGATCGTAATCCGGATGGATGCTGAAGTTAGGGTGGTAACCTTTGTTGGCAAAGAAAGGAGAGATTCCTGTGGATGTGTTCAGAGAGTTGTTGTAAGCGAACTCAGCAATAGGGAGAAGCTTAGACCAATTGTCTTGTTGATAAGATCAGTAGATGCAAATGTACTGTTCCAAGGTCTGATTCGCTCGTTCGGTCTGTCCATCTGCTTCCGGATGATAGCCGGAAGTGAAGTGAAGTTCCATTTCCAACGCTTTGCCTAGAGCTCAGAAGAATTGGGAGACGAATTCGGATCCTTGGTCGGAAGTGACATGCAAAGGAATTCCATGTTTAGAGAAGACATGAAGAACGAAGAGATCTGCAAGTTGTTTGGAAGTAATTGTGTCATGGGTAGGAATGAAAATTGCTTGTTTCAAAGCGCAATCAATAACCACCAGGATAGAAGTGTATCCGTCAGACATAGGAAGCTGTTCGATGAAATCCATGGAAATTGAATCCCACAGACGTGTCGGAACCAGTAGCGGTTTAAGTAATCCAAAAGGTCGATGCCGACAAGGCTTGTTACGTCCACAAGTGGTGCAAGACTGAAAGTAATCTCGGACAAACTCTCGGATCCGAGGCCAAGTATAGTAACGTCAGATGATTTCGAGTGTTTGGTTCTGTCCGAAATGTCCTGCAAGCAGGTGATCATGATGATAATGTAAGACCTGGAGCTGTAAGTCTGAAGTGTTAGGAACGTATATATGTCCGTCAAGACGAAGTAAACCAGAGTCATCGATGGTCCATCGCGAATCCGAAGGTCCTTTGGCAAGTTTGATGCCAGCAGATGTGTCTGGATTGGAAGCGTAAGAAGTGCGAATGGATGCGTGGAGATTGTCAATGTCCATGATGATACTGGCACGTAGGGTCAGTGCTTCAAGGAATGTGGCTCTGAGGGAAGTGGAAGGTTGTTCTTGAGTGAACACAGGTCTGTAATTCTGAGGATTAGCCATGGCGTAGCCACTATCCCCCTCTTTTGGATAGACGTCCCATCGTCTAGTAAGTGCGTCCAGTTTGGCTCCGAGCTTTCCAGGACAGAACCTAATGATCAGGTTGAATGCACAGAGATATTCCAACCATCGGACCTGTCGGTGAGTGAGTACTTTGGTCGTAGAGAAATACTCAAGATTTTTGTGATCAGTCACCACATCAATGGGCTTGGGTGAACCTTCCAGATAGTGTCGCCAGACAGTGAAGGCTTCAAAGATGGCCAGAAGTTCTTTATCATGGGTGTCGTAGTTCAATTCGGCTCTGCGGAGCATTCGAGAATGGAACGCGATAGGATGGATTTTGCTGGAGTTGAACTGGAGGGAAGTGATAGCTGCAATGGCATAATTGGATGCGTCGGTTTCAACAATAATCTGTTGTCCTGGCTCCCAATGAGCAAGAATAGGTGCTTTAGTGAAGCATTCGCGAAGATAATTAAAGGATTCATCACAGGCCTTGGTCCATTTCCATTTGATATGCTTGCACATGAGGCACGTAAGCGGAATGACAATATCGGAGTAGTTATAAATGAAACGTCAGTAGAAATTACAGAAAACAAGGAAGGATTGGATGTCCTTGACCTTCTGAGGTACTGGCCATTCCAAAATCATTTTGACCTTATCCTTTGACATTTTGAGCCCTTCAGGTGAGAGAATGTAGCCCAAGTACTCCACCATGTCTGTAGAGAATTCACACTTGTCCGGATTGACAAATAACCCATGTGCGTGGAGCCGTCGGAAGACTTCATGGACATGCTCCTTGTGGTCGTCAGGATTGTCTGAGAAGATTAGAACATCATCCAAGTAGACAATTACCGTAACGTCCAAGAGGTCTGAAAAGATGTCGTTGATGAAGCGCTGAAAAGCGGCGGGTGCGTTAGTCAATCTGAAAGGCATCACCTTCCATTTGAAGGATCTGTATCGGGTCCGAAAGGCTGTTTTCCATTCATCCCCTTCCGCAATGCAGACTAGATGGTAGGCATGGCGAAGATCGAGTTTGGTATATATTTTTGCACAGCAAGGAGTGTCAAGGAGTTCAGAAATAAGTGGAAGAGGATAACGATCCTTTTTGGTGATCTTGTTCAATCCGCAGAAGTCGACACAGAGATGTAAATCTCCATTCTTTTTGCGGACGAAAAGGACAGGGGCTGTGTGAGGAGAAGAAGATGGTTGTATAAATCCAATGCGTAAGTGTTCCTCTATGAACTTTCGGAGGGCGCCTAGCTCTGAATCGGATACAAGATAAACGTGTCCGATCAGAGGCGATTTGCCTTCTTCCAGTTCGATTTTGAGATCATACGGCCTATGGGGTGCGAGTTGATCTGATAATCCTTCGTCAAAAACATTAGCAAAATCAGCTAGTTCTGGAGGAACATTTGAAGACAATGATGAAGACTTTCCAGTGATATCAGATGCAGTCTGAGGCATGAGTACCAGAGGATCTTGTCTAGCTTCTTTACAGCAGTGGATGAAAGCGGCTGCGCCGATGACCGCAATATGGCTCTTGTCGAGTTGAGCTGCCATTTGCATGACAGTAGGATAGGTGTAGATAGGTTCGGTAGGGAATTTATTGTGTCAGGTCCGAGAACAAGTGTGAGGTTTGATAGAGGTTGAGAGTGGGGAAGCGACAGCAGTCGCTGAATGGTCCGATGTCGGATCCAAATGAGGGGTACCTTGGACCAGAAACGCTGGATCCGAAGGTACAGTCAATTGTGGAGAAACTACGAGATTAGTGTCACGGAATGTAATATTTCCTTTGGTCCAGTCAACCAATGGGTTGTAGAGGGAAAGGAATGAGTATCCGAGAACGGCTTTGCAAGTAGAATCTAAAGAAGTGACGTAAAAGTCAAAAGTAAAGAGTTCTCCGGATGAAAAAGAGATAGGTAAGGACACAATTTTCATAATAATGGAAGATACGGAACCATCTAATAGGCGTAATTTTACAGGAGGAACTGCAATTGTAGGGATTTTATACTTTGTAACAAAAGAAGAATCAATAAAACAATCAGAAGAACCAGAGTCCAATAAAGCAGAAAATGGTAAGGGTACATTGGATCTGTATACGTGCATAGTAAGCGGTATTGTAAGCGATCGTAAGGAAAGAGCAGCTGCGTTGAGGGTAACCTCGGTAGTGGCACGATACTGGTCAACGCAACTCTAATCTTGTGCCGAGGTATTAGAGTTGCGGACTATTTTTCCAGCTCCTTAGCGGAACTGGAAGCATCGTCCTTTGAAGCGGTTGCAGCGCGTCCATGTGCATCCTGAGCCTTCTTCCTCTTGTTACAATCCTCCAACTTATGATTACCTCCGCAGAACATGCAAAGGTTATTCTTCCTACGACAATCATTTTCAGCCTGATTAAGCTTCCCGTCTTTGCCTAGCTTGTCAGCGTAGGGCTTCTTGTTGTTGGAAGAATTGTTGAAACCACCAGAGTTGGAGTTAGACTGCAGTTTTCCAGAGCTGGATCTGCTGACAGATCCGCCGGAGGAATTCAAAGAGTTGGATTTGTTATTGGAGGAAGAGGAAGTTGAAGAGGATTGGTTGGACTTCTTAGACTTAGAGTCAGAAGAAGAATGCGACTTTTGCTCTCTAGCGCATTCAAAATGACACTGCCAGTAGCGATTGTCTAATTTGGATACTTGTTTTCGGAGCTCACAGAGGGTGCGCGCTTCTGCAACATGTACCAATTGGTCCTTGAGACGTGGAGCCAGACCTTTACGAAAGAAGTAGTGAAGCGTGGCATGGTCCCAATGAACCAAAGCAGCATACTGATTGAACTTGACAGTATACTTGTTGAGCCAGTCACTGTCCTTCATGTAAAGGTTACTGAGCTTGGATTCCACATCTCCAACCACATCATAGACCCCAAAGTTATCCTGAAGCTCCTTGATCAAATGTTGAAAGGATACGCTCCAGGCTGGCAGATTCGCCAGATCCGGATCGAGAATTTCCGGTTTGAACCAATCAAGTGCAGGACCAGTGAGATAGGAAAGTACAAACGCGATTTTCTTCGCATCTGTGCAGAACATGTTGGGACGATCGTTGAGATTAAGGTGCACATTGACAAGAAAGGTTTGAAGTTTGTGTGGGTCGTTGCTGTCAAAAGGTTCAGGTTCCTTGACTTTAGATTTACTGTCACCGGAACCGATTCTTTCAAGGACATCTGCGAAGCAGTTAAAGGTAGTCATGAATTCGCGGCTGTAGTCGGGAGGCTCTTCTCGCCAGCCGCTGGCGGGTCCTCGCAGACTACCAGGAGGGCCAGGAGGAGGACCACCACCAGGAGAACCACCACCAGGAGGACCACCACCAGGAGGACCACTACCAGGAGGACCAGATGGGTCATCCTCAGGATTGGGGTCACCTCCTGATGGTTCCGGATGGTCAGGAGAATTATCACATGGATTTCACCAGAACCTCTAGAGGGAGGCTGAGACAGATCATCTTCTCGATCGTCTTCTTCTTCTTCTTCTTGGACCAGAAGAGTAGCCGGAGCCGTCGTGTGATGGGTCCAAGAGGGAGTTTCGGGAGGATTGTCGTTGTTGCCGAAGTTAATGTTAAGGTCCAAAGCATGTAGAGAAAAGATACCAGAAGAACGACGAGAACCGCGATGAGGATTGACATTAGCAAAGGTATCGCCATAAATGTTCTGGAGAATGGGAGAAGGGGCAGCAGGTGGGACACGAGTGCGGGACTGCTGACCATAATAAGTTTGAGTCTGAGACATTGTCGACTACTAAACATAGAAGTTGTCAAAGTCTAAAATACTGTTAAGTCCAGGCGACACGGATCCGGAGCGGATCCGCACCGGGTGGAAGTCTTGGAGAGGAGAGAAGTATTGAAGGAAGCCGAGAGAATCGAACGGATCAGAACAGATCCGGAGGGATCCAATACGAAGTCTAATTGTTCGTTGGACAGAACCAACTTACAACTTCGATGAGTGAGGAGTTGGACAAAGTCAGACGAGGAGAAGATAGAGACCAGCTAAGTTGATTTTAGACTTAAGCTACATACTACAAAGTATAGAGCTTATATACAAGGGTCCAAAAGCGGACCCGGATAAAACACATTGTAAGTAAAAGATAATAAGAATGATATAAAGGGAAACGCTCAGTACATCATCATCGCGTGAAAACCCTTTTACAATAAAGAGAATACATGAGGAGGGTCATAGGAACATACATGAGGAGAGAGGAGTAAACATGAGGATAGA